>CM057935.1:5224552-5303785 GCA_030141595.1 Chydorus sphaericus
CTCCTTCTTCCATACGAGGCCACACTTGATATCTGGACTCTCCACAGCACTTGAAACCTTTTAAATCAAGAGATTCATAAGTAATTATTTTGATTATTAAAAAAAAAATGTATACTTAAGTAGTGCTTTAACGCGCTCGACAGGATCAGGATGTCTCAAGCTACCGTTGAGCAGAGTTGTGGCAGGTTCTGGACAACGAACAGCAGACAGAATGAACATGGCAGCTGCAGCTGCCGCTGTTTCTTTCCGAACATCTAAGATGAGCTCCCAAGCGATAGGAATAATATCCAGAAAGGCTTCGTCGTTCATAATAGTGGCACTTTTAATTAAGACGAGTAGAGGAGCTTGAAACAAGTCCATCACCTGTTTTAAATCGAATTGTTAATAAATGAATTACAAATAAAAAATGAACTTATACTACCTGGAATTTGATGTATTTTACAATGGGATGATCCTCTTTCTTCTTCTTTTTCTGCTCATCGTCGTCACATTCGTGTGGAAAACCTTTACTTTGGAAGCCCAAACTAGACTTGTTCCGATCCCAGTCGTGATCTATGTGATCCTTGGAGAGAGCCGCAGTTGAGCTGTGACAAGAACTCGTTTTGGACATCATATCGGCGGTAGATTTCTTGTTGACACTGTCCTTTCTCTTGAGTGGAGATCCAGGCCGACTTTGAGCTCCTTTAGCTTTGTCCTTCTTATTTTCATCTTTGTGATGTCGAGATGGCTTTTTACCCAAACTGAGAAATTCCATCGCTTCTTGGTGAGGTTCGTCGCCGTACACTTTTCGAACGCTCGTGAGGAGTCTAGAGCAAGCTCGACTTTGCCGACGGAAACAGCGTGGATGGCAGACGTGCTGGTGAGTGCACTGATAGTTGAACGAATTGGAGAGCAATAGCACCGCCTGTTATGAATTAATATCTTTAAAAAGTTCAAATAAAGAGGCGTTGGTTATTTAGCTATATACCCTCAACCAGGGCATTCCACGAGTTGATATAGCCTCATCAACTTCAGGACCATCACTGGGACTTTCAGGTGGTTGATCATCGCTTAGGATTCCGGGACTCTCTTCGCCCGAAATGTCGTGTTCCATTGGAACATCAGAAATGTCACTTCGATCCGAGATGGATGAGACTTTCCTCTTGGATCTTATGGAATCGGAGCGCTTAATAGCTGCGTTCATAAGATGTAATTTAGAATTTCCAGTTTAAAAAAATGAATCGAGAAAGTTATTTAATACAATCAGCGTCGGGTTCACGTCTAGATTCCCTGTGACTCCTTCTCAATTTCAAACTCCTGCGCTTGAAAGAACCAGTATTGCTCATAGTGCTCCGCCGTAAAAGAAAGGGTCGACCCTGAGCTAGACGTCTATTCCGTTTCTCTTCATTGGCATCATCACCCTAAAAAGTAATTTAGTTTTTAAAAAATATATTCATAATAGATTTTATAAATTTAAAAATACCTGGAACGTGAGAGTAGTATTGCTACTGTCCAAGGACTCATCGTCGGGCTCGTGCAGGACGAAACTAATTTTGCGCTCCCCTTGCGCTCCACCTAATTAAATAGCTTGATTACATCACTTCTAAACTATTAAATGATTTGATTAAAATTACCAATGGAATGACCATCTCCAGCAATAGACTGGAGACTTTGAGCCGATGCCTGCGAGTGCCCCATGGATGAGAGCGCCATGCTCCATCTGCGTCCGGCCGGATTCCCGGCAGGTGTCGCAGCCAAGGCCAAAGAAGTGCTCGGATTATGTAATATTGATTCGGAAGGTCTATCACTATTGTAGCCAGGAGCTACGTTGAGGCTCCCAGGAGCGGTGTTGCCCGATCCTCCTTTACCGCCACCGGGCTCGTTCGTATTGCTCCTGAGAGACACTCGAGCAGAGCGGGGCAATCGGCGGTAAGAATCCCTCATGAATGCCGTGATTTCGTACAGCAGCATACAAGCGGCTAAACGAAGTGCCCACGGGAAGTCCCGCCCGGAGGGATTCACGCTGGCTTCAACGAGAAAATCCTCGTTTTCATCCTCTTCTAAGAGGATCCTTTGTTGTTGCTCATCTAGAGCTTGGGCGACGTACTCTTCGTTACACAAAGCATCGTCGATCAATATCTCTTCCAGCCGCACTCCAATAGCCTGTAAAGAAAGATGAGATCCTTGTTTGAAAAGAGTAGCGTGAGTCAATAGATTTCACTGTATTTACCTCTGCCCAAGAAAAGAACATTCGGCCTCCCAATCGTTGAAGTATGTGAGTTCTTCTCTGTCCCGATGGAGTACCGCGATTTGATAAGGGTCCTGATGGTCTGTAAAATGGCAGATTCAGCTTCATCCAGGACGGCCAATGGCCGCGATTACATCGGTGCACGAAATGGGCGCACTCGAATAGAAACGCAGCTCGAGCAATAACCGGAGCTTGAGGCTTGTTTAAAAACCCAGTTCAATTAGTTTTATTAAATATTGAAATTTAAAAAAAAGTTTATTACCAAATCAAGTACAGCTGCAATTAGGTGAGCGTCAGGAACGGTTCCAGGCTGACACGCTTCTAGGAGGAAGTTGAGACGAAGCATTCCTTCGTAAACGGCAGGAGTTGAGACAGTTTTCCTCTCTCTTGGAACTACCATAAACATTTCCCTCCCGTTTCCCTCCATTCCTTCAAGAGAATTCCTTCGGCTAGGGTCTAAAAAAGAAATAAATAAATATGTATTTTACCTTGTAAATTAGTTTTAAATCTATGTAATAACCTGGTGTCACTTCACGACTGATGATCTGTCGACGACTTTTACCAAAACCGATCCTTGTTAAGTGATGTTCGACTCGTTTACGAGCTTTCTGGAGAGTATTTCCGACATTACTGTAATAAAATTAAGATAGATTAAATCCTGAATTAGTAAAATTAATTAATATATTATAATACGTGTTTCCAGATCCTCTTTGTTGGAGTCGTAAAAGAGCCGGAGAGGCGGCGACAGCTTGAGCTACGTTCATCGGTTCCTCTCCGCCGGTATTTGAAGGATTTTGATAGCGGCGATCCTTACGCATCCAGCCGAGCTTGGTTGAGCCTTTGCGGCTGCTTCGATTGCCCATCGCTGCGAAGCGCTGCTTGTTAGCCTTGTCTTTCTCTTTGAACTTTTGAGCTGAAATGGCTAGAGAGTGCACTACAGATCCTTTCCGGATCAGTGTATCTTCCGCCCAATTTTCCACCTCACTATAATGTAATCGATTAGTTTGAAGTAGTCTTTAAAATTTTTGCAATTCTTTTTTTTTTACCTGCCGGATGATTTCTTTCCTTTGCGATGTTTCTCGATAGTTTCATCGACGACAAAAAATGTTGCTGGAGGTGCTCCTCCACCGTCGTCACTTCCAGTGCAATCCCTGAAAAAAAAAATAAAGTTATTTTCAATTATATTTTTAAAATGATAATACAGTTACTTGAAATATCGGCCATTCTCCGGGGGAGAATCCTGCGCTTGTTGAGGTTTTACAACCGCATCCAGCAAACCACTGAGAAGGACACGCCGGAATACTCCTCCATGGACGTCTTTGATGTAGGCTAATAGTTGTCTCACATCGCAGTAAAGTGCCTATAAATCATTTATTTTTAATTCAATAAAAATGCCATTTGAAAAAAGGGAGAAAAGAATCTTACGACGTTGTCGGATGATTTAAGAAATTTTATGGACGAAGTTAAGCGCGTAACAAATGGCTTGAAAATGCAATTAATGACGTGGCCCTCTATAGTGCGAGGAGAACTGAAATTGGGAGCGAAACTTATTCCAGTTTGCATCATTGGATCGGGAGCGAGCCGCGAATTTCGCTTTTGACCTAGAACATATAGATAGTCTCATGAAAACTCTTTTATCGATTTTTGTTACTATACTCATATTACTCATAGGAGAGATGACGAAGCCAGGATCGACGCAGAATCCGACTAGGGCGTGAAGGAGATCAATGACTTCGGCAAGGGTGTAGCGGGAAGTCACCGTCTGACGGAAGAAGGATCGGAAGTTTTTCCCAGAAATCCTGTGAAGTTGCCCCATGAGAAGCAACCCTTGAGAGCGGATAAAATCCGAGGACGGATCACGACGGGAATCGCCACAACCGTGAGGACAACCAACGTGTTGAAATATTCTATTTTTAATCAAATTAAAGGTTATCTAAATATATATTTTTTAAAAAATTTAAAACTATTAAACCTGGCAACAATGTCGATGCAGATGCTATGAGAGTTATTGCTACCCGATGAGGGATCATCATCACTACCGCCTTCCTCTTTATTGATACCACCGGATAGATTGACGACGCCAAGATCCAGAAGCAATTCCAGTATGCTTAAAGAAGTCTCGCAGACTCGGACGGAGCACACTTCCGCACGCATCGTAACCGAATGGATGGACTCTAAAATGACTTGGAAATTGAATCCTCCTTCTTTGTTGACGAAACGAGAAGATCCTGTTGCTTCCGGAAGATCTTCGTGAGGGGAAGATAAATTTGAATCCGTTTGGGAACGATTCATTGGACTTGAAGCTCTCTTTTCTTCAAAATTCTGTAAATACAATTACATTTTCAAGTAAAAAAAGAACAGAAAAATGGTTAAAATAGTTTTACTTTGGAAGCGCTGGGGGTTGTATTGGGTTCAGTGACTGTTATAACCGGGTGTTGCTGATGCTCTTTCTTCTTTGCCGGCGAATTTTTGTGCTCTTTGTCTTTGGATTTATTTTTGGCCGGAGTACTTGCAGGACGGATGTCATTATTACCGGATAAACCCAAATACCTTTGATTTTTTAAAATTTATATTTAATTCTCTATTCATTCTGTATTGGTTTGTATGTTGATAGTAATAAGCAATAATAAGCATTCCTAATATAAAAAGCTTCTTACCCAGAAGCTGTGAGCTCATCAACGAGACAACTGGGTAGTGGACGAATTCACGAAACCAGACGTATAATAATAGAGAGAAGAAGTAGATATAGAGAAATAACAATCATAAGAGAGATAGAAAGCGCATAGTAACATGCATAGCATTGAAAAATAAAACAGATAATACATACTGCCCTAATAGACAATAAATAAAGCAACATTTGAGCCCATATTTTCTATTATATAACACAGCATACCTCAGGCTAGGCATACTCTTTCCTTTCACCAGGTTTAACGTGTCCGGCATAAAGTAGGATCGGACGGCGTCGTCACTAGAATTCGCCAGAGCCGATAGAGGGCGCGGAGGGATGGTTTCCGCCTCCGCTTCCAGACTCGTTTTTGATGGATACTTTTCTTCCTCCTTCAACACCACTTTTGAAATGTAATAATTCAATTATATATAATAATTATTATTTAATATTACTTGACGAGGTGTTGTCAAGAATGACGAAGAGCGAGCGTGTTTCTCGTCCATTTTCTCCAGCATTTTATCGGAGCGTGAAAGTAATCGAGTTTCAACAAAGGCTCTCAAATCGGCCATTTTCCGGCGCCTATTACTCGGGTTCCTCGATCCTGATGGAACCCCGCCGTTCTCTGCTTGATCCTTATTGTCCACATGCTCGATGTTCACCACCACATTAGGCGGGCTCGACCCTACTATTGATTTAAAAGCTACATAGTACATCCAACAGGTTGGTATTTAGCCATGAATAAATTTGTTTACTTCTACTATTGTGATCGGAGAGATCCTCTTTACTGGGCCTTGTGGCTTCATTAGAACACAGAGAAACTTCTATTTTCGGGACTGGAAGTGAACTGCTTCTCTTACGCTGTGGACATCTTGAACGCATTTCTTCACTGATCTCTTGTAATCTAATTAAAAATAGATATAAGAAAGATCCTGATTTTTCAAAAGGATTTTTACCGATAGAAAAGGAATTGTAGAGCCCAGTGAACACCTTCTTCACACCAGCGAGGCATAATTAAGCAACGAATGGCAGCAATGTCTAGGAATGTAGCGGCAGTTATATCATCCAGAACTGAGGATCTCCGATGAGGATATTGAGGATCGATGGAGTCGCCGTTGAACCAAGATTCTGGGCGCACGTTTAGCAACCTATTACCCAGTTAAAATGATGTTAAAAAAAGGTTATAAATGACATTTATTAGAAGAGTGATACCTTTTATTGCTATTAGCAGGATCGGGACTTGTGACACTGCGTGATCCTTCGCCATTGTAATCCGCAGTTAGGTAACTCCTAGGATGGATGATGCTCGATTCCGCCTAGAAAAAAAATGACCGGAACAAAAAAAGAAGTGGATCAATAATTTGTTGAGCTCCGTATCGCATGCAGCACCACGGTTTCGGGATATAGCTATACTTTATTTATTTATTTATTTTGTTAGAGCGCTATTTTTGAGAAATTCTTGTTGACTTTGTACTGAGCTCTTTAAGTACTTTAAATTGGTGCTAAAAAATATGCTAAGCCTTAAAAAATATATATAATTTTAACTAAGTGAATTAAGATAATACGAATCGATATGTATTTATTCCAGCGGGAGTGAAACTGAACGAGTCTATTGCGTGTAATGTCATCGCATATAGTCTTATCAATCCATTTTGATCCGGATTCCGATTGTCTCTGTCTATAAATAAATCCGCACTGCACGCTGACGTAGGTGATATCACGTAAAACTCACTCTGTATATAGAAGAATCCTTAATCCCGTCTGAATCGTGTGCTGAAGGTAACCGGAAAATGACCTTCACCAGGAATAAATATCGATTAAGTCTTTTAAAAAATGTATACTTTTAAAAATCAATAAAATCATTACCACATGCTCCTCTTCCGTACTGGAAGTCTCTTCGGGAATCGTCTCTGGAAATTCGTTGTCTTTCACAGGTCTACCAATCTATTTTCAGAATATTGAATAATTAACACCCATAATTTGTCTAATCTATATTCAAATTAACGCACATCTACATCTTGAAGTGAACGGGAATCTCCAATATCCGAATCCTTATCGATAGATCCTATTTAGTAAACACGTATTATAGATTATTTGTGTTTTCTTTACAAATGTTTATAAATACCGCTGAAAACATCATTGAAAATGATGGGCTCTTTTGAGCTGGAAGCTACTGAAATCGAGGCCACTGATGGAGGACTCTGATAATTCGGTGGAGATGAAGAGTTCTGCTGCTGCTGCTGTTGTCCAGTTGTTTTACAGCGTTGGTGGTACCCTTTTTTCGGTCTAATGGGAGCCGTAAAACAGAGAGCATTGGGATGTCGATAGTCCCACAGAGCCGGCCATATTTTGAGCCCATTCTCCAGCCGGAAATTCTGCAAGTCGGCTTCTTTCAGCAGATGACGTAACGGTGCAAACAAGTAAACAAATTCCTAACCGGAAATACATTCTTAAGAGAGAAAGAAAATAATAACAAATGACGACAAAAACCAACCTGGATGCACGTCAATGGGAAGATGTAAGGAAAGGGATCCCTAGGAGTGATGCCAGCCTCTCGATCTGCATCGGCGCACTCCTCCGCAGCATCCAGCAGTGTCCAGTGAAGTGTGTAGAGCAATTTGCTCGCTGCTGTGCCCACGTTTTGTAAATTATTCGTGTCTTTCCTGTATGTAGAAATAGACAGAGTTTTTTTGTTTATGTTTAAAAGAGGGGCACGTCTTCTTATTTTCCAGATGTTGATAGTTTGTTTTTAGTAAAAGTAGTTTAAACCGTTCGCTGATGAGTTGAGCCGTGCAGAGCATAACGTGTGGAAGGGAAGACTGAACAAATTTCCAACGGGAAACGGATTTGATGGCTTCAGAGAAACTGGGTGATAGCCCCACTTGAATGTTCTGCACCAGGATCTTTTCCAATGACTACATATTACCATATTACCAATTTAGTTTTTTTCAAAGGTGCCAATTTTAGATATACTTTTTTTTTAAATGCAATTTTATACCTTGCAAGCTTCCTTCATTTCCTGGAAGAGAGTAGAAAATCCAATTAGATTTCATTGAATAAAAAAAGAGGATCATACTAAAAACAGAAAAAAGTGCTTTTTGAAGGCAATGGTGTAAACAACTCTGAGGGGAGACGCAACGGGTGCTGATTGCTGAACGACGTAGGTGGTGTTGGGGATGTAATAAATAACAATCGGTGACATGCACTGCCACTACTCTCTACAACAGTTTCTGTTTTGTGTAATCCACTTACATGATGACCTGGAGCTTGTTGGCAGAACTGGTCAAACAACCAAAAGAAAAGATGAAGAAGAGGCAAAAATATCCAACAGAAGAAAAGGTTATTAACTTTAACATATTTAAGATACATGTCTTCACTTGTAGAAAATAAATTCAGTGTATAGATAATACATAAAAAAGGGGGCGTAAAAGAAATCCTTGATGTGTCTGAGATAACTTTTGAAATAATAATGATGAATAAATCGTTATCAAAGTTGATCATCAAGTCTTGAGAAAGAAAGAGGAGACGACGACGTAAAAGGGACAAACATTGTTTTTGGCACGAGTTTTCCTTCCCATCAGCCACTTCTATTTCCTCGTGAAGCCGAGGAAAGGATGAGAGAGAGAGAGAGAGAGGCAGAGAGAAAATCAATACTCGTCTCTCCCCCAGCTTCTCATCCGAGCACGTCGTCTCCGACCGCCAAGAAGTACACACAATACCAGACGAGATGGGGGTGGTATATAAGAAAAGAGGTATCGAATGAGAAAAGACCTTCTCCTTCTTGTTTCTCTATTGTGTGTGTGCTGCTGTCGTCATCGATTTATAGGGATCGAACGAAACGATCTTAATAATAGTCTCTTAAAAATGAAACTACCGTACTGCACTCGATGAGGATTTAATACAAAAACAAACTTACAATGCAGCTGGCTTCGTGAAGCCGGCCGAGTTTTGGGCGCAGGAACGAGCTGAGATCAAAACAAACATGGAATGAAGAGTAAAGAGAAAATAGTTTCGGATGGTTATAAACATTTAGAAACATCATCTTTTTTTCTATGTTTACCTTGTTTGACGCCAAAGGAAACTCTGGATTGCAAGCGGAACGACATCATCCGGCAATTCCGAGATGGGTTTGTTCCTCTTTTTCTTCATGGAATCCATTGGATTTTTTTGTGTTGGAAGAGAAATATATTTCAAAAACGGAAAAAAAGAAAGAGGGGGGTTGGTGGTGGTGGTGGCGAAAAAAATTCACTTCATGATGGATTGTCACGCACGATCCTGACGATACTACACAACCCGGCCGCTCCTCGACGGGATCGCTGTGTATACATATACTGAGCGCAGCATCGCTATATACGTCGTCTTCTCTCTCTATATATCTAAATCCTCCCGCTCATGCGCTCCGTCTACGAAGTAGGAACGGAGAGATACGAGGCGGGAGTTCGATCAGCAGGAAACAGCGGGAGCGTGCGGCGGGACGATCCTTGGCCGCCCGTCGCACGGTCAGCAGGAAACCGGGGACTGCTGTGCTATGGGCTATATAGTACTTTCGCCATCTATCCTAGAGCAGGAAACGAGCAGCAGTTCAGAGTGCGTCAGTGCTATAAAATTATTATGGCGATCCTATAAAACACACGTTAGCAGTTTTAATAGAAGACGTAAGAAATATACAGAAAAGCCAATAACAAGTTGACACGCGATCAATACGCTATGCAATAAAGTTTGCTGGAATAGCTTGTTTTAAACTGCACATTATTATTTTAATTTTAAATCGGAATCGTATAAACGAAATTACATAAACTATATCTGAGTAATCGATGCAAGTGATCCTAAAACGATGAAAATCGGCAATATTACGTAAACATTATATAGAATATTTAAAAAATAGTTTTCATTAGAATGAAAACCAATTAATTATGCGAAATAAGTTTAAACTACAAGAAATAAAAATAGAAAATAAATATACTTGTTAAATGAGAAAAAAAGCTAATTGCAAATACACATTGCGTCGTCCTAATGTATATATAAATGCTCATTTACCACATGATTGTTAATAACAAAGAATGACTCGCTACATCCTCAAAAAACGTCTCAGCATTCGCAACAAGAAATACGAAATCTGGGTGAAACCCGACGGCGTGAAGATTACCGAACTCCGCGCGAATGGATCTGTCCAAAGCGAAATCCGCTTACCTCTAGAAAGTGTTGCTGATCTGTGTGATCGATTGGAAAGTCTCATCCGATTCTACGAAAAATTCCGTCCTCTTCCAAAGACAGATGTCATCCGCCGTGAGTTTATGGAAGAAGACACCGGAACTGGCTACGGTTTAGAGCTGAGAGTTGAGGACTACCGCCAGCTGCTGGTCATCTCTCAGAACAAACCGAGATGGACCCGAACGCCCTGCCCGTCCATCTCCGTCCTAGATACCGGATTGCTCTACCACGAACTCGTCACTGTGGTGAACGAGCTGCAACAACAGTATGAAGTAACAGTACAAGTAGATGCCAACGGAATCCCGAAGGTGGTGCGCGGGAATCGAGTGGCCGTCATCTACTGTCCGACCCGACCTTGGCCCTGGAACGTCTCGCACCGAACGGAAGCCCTGCTCTTTGAACCCAACCTTGCTGGTATGATCATCTTTGGCCGCCCTGTTCGAGAGATGCGTGAGTTCGTTGAGCAATCCTATCCTGATTTGATGACCGACTTCTACGTGAACATGAATGAAGAAATCCCTGAAGAAGCGTTCTTTGAAGATCTTAGAGTCCGCTGGGTGCACAGGGGAAGCCAATTCCGAATCAACGACTTCGACGCTCTTCCTGGAGCCGTCGTTCTGGCCCACGAAGACATTTGGTACACCGCTTGATGATCTATTACCTTCATTATGTCTCTTCTTGCCTTGTAGATCTTTTTATCTTTGATTCTCTTGTATCTATTGTCTCTTTTTATAAATGAAAAAAAATTCTGATGTTGTTAAATGATTTTCCGATGGTCTTATGAATATATTATATATATATATATATATATTTAAATTAAATGAATTCAATTCAATGAATAAAAAATTCAATGATCTATGTATAATATATATGTCTTGATTTTGAATTATCACCTATTGTTCTCCTCTCTCTTTTTTCATGGTAAATTTCCAATGTTTCTTATGATTTCTTTGAAAAATAAAAATTTTTAAATCCAATTGATCCTTAAATATGTAGGCCTATCGATAATAAATATAATTAATACTACATTCAAGTTCACGAAAATGATCCTTTTCTATTTTTTCGTATATTGTAAAAAATGTGTATTTTCTTATGAAAAAAAAAATTAAGAATCACATTTTCATCAAACAAATAAATACTAATATAACTTTGTCAGATGAGTCATAAAGGAAGTTAAACGTATTAATTGACGAAGAAAATAGGTTGTGATCATATAAACACGTTCGTCTACATTCGAAGACGTATGCTTAGTAATAAGAGGGAGCAGTGGTGTATGATACCGCTGGTTTGTAAGAACGAACTGCTGGGACGTAGAAAGGAACCATAAAAGGTTTAAGGGCCTGTGGGTAGCTTGGAGCCACGTAAGGTTTTTGAGCCGGTTGATAACTAGGAATCAAATATGGTTCGGGAGTCGGTGGATAACTAGGAAGACCATTTAATTCAGATGGAATATAGCTGGGAACCACATGTGTTTTAGAAGCCGATGGATAGGTAGGAGATTCATAAGGTTTGTAAGCCTTGGGATTGACTGGAGCGCACTTAGATTCCTCCGAAGATTCCTCCGAAGATTCCTCTGAAGATTCCTCCGAAGACTCTTCCGAAGATTCCTTGCTGCAATCAGGTTTCATGGTGGAATGCAGGTGAGACGGGGCTGGAGGGTGCAAAGACCCGACAATCTTGTAAGCTTTCTGTATAATTCAAAAGTATTTTTTGAATATCAAGTTTTTGTTTTGTTTTAAAGGAGATGTAATTAGTTAGTAGTTACCCTGGTGGTTTCTGGATTCGCCAGAATACCAGTTGAAATCAGCAGGATCGTCAAAAGAAATAATTGTTGTCCCATATTAGTAAAATTAGTCAACTCTGCTAAAGATACGAGAGGAAGTAGGTGACATTGACAATGCCGAAGACTGCGGTTGAAGCTTGAGCTTGGCTTTTTCTTCTTGATATACGTAGCGCCTAACTTTATTAGTTACAACTTTTACCTTCTCTTTTCCCTCTTGTCTTGGGAAGTAATTAGGAAATTAAATGTCAGGCACGTCAATTGTATCGGTGTTGTTAGGAATAATCATAAGCTGTTTCCTTATGATGGGTTCTTCATGAGAATATAATAACGACATAGGAAGTTATGCTTCTGAGTAAGTGTGTATATTGACAATCATACTACAGAATACATGTCTATACTTCTACTACTACTTTACCGTACAATAGATTAGAATAGGACTCCAATCTTGTGATGATTTCGATGGGTTTTTATACCCGTACCGAGATGGCGGCTGATGATGCAATAGTTGTCCAGGGAGGGGCAAGAAGGAGTGGCACTCAAGGCAAGTGGCATTCCTTACAGTGTCATCAAACAAAACAACAGTTTTCTAGCTCGGAAGAAGAATAGCCTTATTTGTATCATTACTAGAAGCGGAAGAGGTCTCCTTTTCATCATATCGATGAGCGAATAGATTACTGTATTTAATTGAACAGTTCAGTCAAGTATCCGTCTATTTAGTTTTCGAGGAAGAAGTAATCAAATATGATTACAGTATTGCAAGTCCTATTATTACAATAATAAGGCTCAATGTGCACTATCATTATAACAATCGATGGTTATTATTGACGAAATTAGTATTTAATCTCAATAACAAAGCTTTCCCATTTATTTATCTACACTCATTTATAAATCCGTCTAATGCGTAAATATGATTGGTAAAGAAGGGTCATTTCTCTCAGCGTCCACAGCTGCTTTAATTGCGTTGGCGATACCGAAAGTCGTAGCTTTTGCGCGGAATCGAATTGTTTTAGTTAATGATGAGCGGAGTTCGGGTGTCTGTCTATACGTGATCTTTCCTTGATTATCGATTGGAATTATCCATCGACTCACCCGTGGAGCAACAGCAGATGTGAAAAGGTGGACTAAATCTCTTTTGCCTTGCTCTTCTTTTGAGGTCTTTGCATCATTGTCACCGTACTCGGAGATGAGTGCTCCGCAAAGATGGGATATAAACGGAGAACCCACACCTTTGACTACAGGAATAAATTTGATTTAGATCATCATTTGGGTATAACTTTAGTTAAGACTCACTGTAATAGCTCTTAAAGTCTTCGATGCTCGAAAGGAGAAATAAGAAATCAGCGATGGGAGGTGTATCTTTGAGATGATTCTCATCGATCATCACTCCTTGATATTCTGAGACATGATTAGCCGCTGAATATTGAAGATCGGCCATCTCAACATCGGATGGGTACTCGGGAAAGAATGTAGGTTTCACCATCTGATCCTTTGCTCCTTGGCAAGCAAAAATTACAAAGATTTTAGGTTTTCCCGTCATTTCCGGACAATTTCCGGCGTGGAAAAGATCTCTCAGTTTGTTGAGTGGGACTCTCCCGTTGACACCGAAGTTGGCGGAAGCATCAACTCCGTAAACAGCCCCATTGTCGCCGTGGGATAAGATGCACACAACCAAACTTGAATAATCTTCCAAATTGTCTTTACGGAGCTGACGAGCCAAGTCAGCCGGATTAAGACGCTGGATCATTTGGTCACTTCTAAGGTCTTCGTAGAGCAGAACATCGTAGCCAAAACGACCAAAAGTTCGAGTCAGCTGATAAGCGTCGTTTTTCATACCAGGCAAGTTATAATCCTTAATTTTTTAAAAATGTCGAATGAATTTGTATACTAACCGATAATAATTTATCGATTTTTAATTTACTAACCGACAATATAAAGTTTTCTTGACTAATGATGACGCAGAGCCCTGATTTCTTCGTGGTTTGAATTGGTTGATCATCAGTTTCAGCGACAGAATTTTCATAGATCTTGTAATTCGGTTGATTGGGATAGAAAAATTCGTGTTCCAGAACTTCCCACAACGATTTTCGAAGAGATGGCTTAAATTGGATCATGGATTGGATCAATTCCGATGCTTTTCTCCTCTCATGGTCGTTGGATAAAGCCTTATTGATATTAATATGCCGTTATTTAAAACAGCGCATAGGGTCTACTTTATAAATTAATAATTAAGTCATACATACCGAAAGTTTTCTTACACAACTCCAATAGGGATCAATATAGCCTATTTTCTTGATATTTTCCTTTCGATCATCTTTGGTATCACCGAAGGGATGATTACCTCCAGAGAGAACGTAATAGAAATAGCAAGCAAGGATGAATACATCTGATTTAGGATCTTGGTCAGCCTTTTTTTCTTGAGCAGCCACCTCAGCTATTGCTAATGCTGATCCTGTAGGAGGTGCACCACATTCGGGGATGGTATTCCAATCACTCCAAGTGTAGCTGTTTGACAAATCCTTAAACCTTTCCCAGTCTTTTGTTAGTTGGAAATCTGTTAGTTTGACAATGAATTCATTCTCGCTCTTCTTTTTAACAAGGAAATTATCCGGATGAAGATTGCGGTGAATGAGACCTAGACCGTGCAGGAAGTTGACAGCCTCAGCTGACTGCCGCAGAATTTCCTTATGAGGAAGATGGTTTAAGATTTCATCGGCAGTTACTTTGATTCTCTTGAGAGGATCTGGTTCAGTATAGTCCTGGAAATCTTTGATTCGTCTTTCGTCAATCAAGTCAGCCACGGAGCAGATACAGAGTTCCGTAACCAAATAGCTATAAAAAAAGGAACGGTAAAATCATACAAATTAAATTTATTACTGGTGAATAAACTAAACACAAATGTGGGTGGTTACTCGAATTGGTCGTTGGTGTAATGACCAAAGAAGTCAATGAAATTAGGATGATGATTTCCAGGCAGTGATAAGAACTTCAAATTATCTATTGCTCTTTCTAACGGAACGTAACCTTTGATGGGTTCCGTCTCGTATCTCTTTACAGCAGCCGGGTGTTCTCCGCCGTTGATACGATATATACCCCTGAAAACCACCGCTTTCTTATTATTGGATCGGCTACTACTTCGTTTATATTTATGGTTATTGATGAAGTCTTGGTAGAGATAATTGAAATTCACTGTCCCATTTCGGATATCTATGTAGAAAAGTTTGTTATTCTTATTTTATAATAATACGTTTCTACTGATCGCATGTTTTCTGTTGTGTACTATAAAAGACGAAAGTTGAAACATCGTACTAAACCATTATCGTCGACCAAAAGTCAACACAACCAACATTTTAAAGTTGCCTTTTTCTTACCTTCTCCGTTTTCCATTTTGATTTGTCTGTCTGCGTGGTAGGTCAGCCTAAATTAATCAAAATAAGTTGTTAGCATACACATATATAGGAACTTGACTTTGATGTTATCAGTGACTGAATGAGAATGATATATTCAGTTAATACTCATAAGGAAAAAAACAGGCATATGCTTATCTAATTATGTGATTGTAGGCAAACTTCCTAATTAGTCATACATATACTCTTTTTCCCCCTTAATTTCTTTTTAGAATATATTCCTCCAGTTTCCCTAAGAAATGGTAATGGAAATTCAAATTAATTTAAATATATATTTATTGGCAGCTCTTTTATCATTAAGAAATATAGTCTTTTTAAATGTAAATTGCCTAATGAAGCCAACTTCCCTTATCGCGTCACACAAACTCCCCAACAGTCGACCATCAGATCAAAAATAATTTGATACATTTATTATGATCGAGATAATATGACGACGAAAGGTGCTGATATCCGAGCTGCGATATCACAACGATACTAACCTGTAGAAACAGTAAGCAGAAGTTGAAGCTTAGTTATTCTCGTCTTAATAAAGTTTTCACAGTTTACCTTTAACTTCATCTGAAGGTCAGCACCTTAGCAGGTCTAACTATTTAATTAGATTAAATCATAAAATTTACCTAATAACCTGGAAACGTCAATTAATAGGATGCCTCTCAATCTAATAATCTGTTTCAAAAAAGAGATTATAAATGAAGGTAACTCGATCGTATTCAAAGGTAAATATCGCGATCGAGATGTTGCCGTAAAGAGAATGACGTGCACCGAAGAAACGGGTGAAGATGCACTGCAAACACTGAAAATTATAAACCTTAACGTCGTCGAGCTAGTCTGTATTGAACAGAACGGTCCTTTCAGGAATATGATATATAATACGTATAATCCTAAAGTGATTAGATTTTGTAGTTACCTGCTATTAATGCTTAGATTACCTCAACAGTTGCGTACGTGCTAAGCAAATATAAAACCACTTCATATTTTAAGACTTTGCTATCATTTGATATTACCCAGATACTACGCGTTTGAACTGTGTGCCGCATCCATGAATCAGCTACTTCTTCCGGAAGGACACGAGAAAAAGTATGAAAGACCATCGAACATGCCTTCTCCCAAAGAGGTCTTATTACAACTAACTGAAGGACTGCGGTTCATTAACTCGAAAAATGTTGCTCATCGTGACATCAAACCTGCGAATATCCTAATCTCCGCTCCTGCTGGTGGGAAAGCCCAACTGAAAATTTTCTATAGAGTTGTATACAGTTTTCTATAGATCCTATACAAAAATCTATAGATTAAGGTATACATCGTAGCTAAAAGTATAGAGTCTGATACAACCATGTGCGTATGTATACAAAACACTATACATTCAACTATAGTGTGCACTATAAGTCCCACATAGCTTAGAATTAATAGTGTTCGTGTATACACTACACTATACAGTCAACTATAGTGTAAACTATAGATTCGATGTAGAGTAGAAATAATACTCTTTGTGTATAAACTACATTGTACAGTCAACTATAGTGTGCACTATAGGGTACAACATAGTGCAGATATAAAAAGCATTAATGTATAAACTACACTATACAGTCACGTATAGTATACTACTATAGTAATATTATACACATTTATGTGTACTAGGGTAATAGGATACATCATAGTACAGATGTGAAAAGTGTTCCTGTATTTAGTATACTATACAGTCATCTACAGTGTGCTGCACTTTAAGATTCCACATAGTGTAAAAATAGTAGAATGCCTGTATGTACCACCAAACTGGGTAACTTAAAATGTTAACAAGTTATTGTTTATTTTATTTTTGGTCACTGAGGTTTATGATTATTGCTGATTAAATTATCTAACGTTTAAAATTTAAACAGTTTTTTTTTTTATAATATAAAATATATATATATACGGCTACGTTTTTAATAGAGAGATTATTAGTTATTATTTGATTATTTGAAAATGCAATACAAAGTAACTATTATCAAGACATGACTCGCGAAAGTTCATCAAATAATTTAAATTACTTGGCAGAGCCGTAAGAACTTAAAAATGGAAAAACAAGGGATTTTTTTTCGTCCTCTATTATAATCCGGCGTTTAAAGTACATCTTATCAGGACACGACTCGCGAATGTTCATCAATTAATTGAAATTGTTTAACAGAACCGTAAGAACTTAAAAATGGAAAAACAAGGGATTTTTTTATCGTCTTCTATTAGAATCTGGCGTTTAAAGCACATCTAATTAGGACACTTTCCGTTGACTTGTTTCACGCTAATCACGTTTGGTATTCCCGATATTGACTGGTGCCCATGCCAGACTGCATAGCGACTCATTATTTTTAAATTTGATATATATACTTCTTTGAATGGATATTTTATTGTATGAATAAAAAAACTCCTGTAATCTAAAAACAGATTGACGCAATATAAATATTAAATACTGTAGTGCGTATACGAGTGTTCTCATTACTGCATCTTTGAATCTGGTAATCAAAAACATTATCATATTGGCCTATTCTCCTTTTCATTACGGCCCCGTATTTAAAAATATTTATAATCATTTGCACTAGTTTATTTACTTAATTAGTTAGTTATAAGGGAAATCTCGAAGTTAAGACTTATTGGAGAATCCCAGTATATATCTCATAAAAACGACACCAACTAATGTCTCATATAGCTCAGTGGTTAGCGAGACGGTCCCAGAAGGCATATAGTACGATGTATAGATGAGTATATAGAGTATACTATACAATTAGGTATACCATATAGCACGAAACAAGTTGACCTTTCTATACCATTTCCTATAGAACAATCTATAGCGAGTTGTATATGCCCAAAATTGTATAGAGCAGTCTATGGAACCCAAAATCTGTACAGAACTCTATAGAAAATTTTCAGCTGGGAGTAACCATGAAATGGGCCGATTTTGACCGCTCTAAACCAGTCAACGAAGCTGGAGAGTTTTCTTTGAGCGTCACCGGAGTGGGGACGACTTGCTGGATTGCCCCAGAGCTTTTGAATAAACGGCGAGGGAACTCTACTGCAAACTCATTAATGATTTCTTTTAAAAGTGACATTTGGTCAACTGGATGCATGTTTTTCTACTACCTGACGAGTGGTAAACATCCGTTTGGTGATTTAGAAGAATCCAAAACTATTGAGAATAACGCCGAACTGGATACTCCTATCAACATAAGAAGTAAAGACCAACTAAATGCAATTTTAAATATTTTAAACGTGCATCTTTTACCAATTAAAATATATATATGTATATACAGAGTATTACCACAAGCCAGAATTTGCACGCTTTCGGAATGTGGTGAGAGACATGATAGATAAATCTCCAGAGCGAATGCGTAAATCTGAAGCGGGTCACGTTGGAAGATGTCGTTAAAGATTTAAATGGAGAACCAAGGGTAACAATATAATAAATGAAAATGAACTACTTTAAAAATTAACGTCCGTTTGAATGTTAAGATGAAATCGCGGCTTATTATTCATGAAGAATTGCTGACCCCTGCTGGTTTGCCACCAGTCATACTAGCAGATGGAGTCAGTCCAAGTTTGTTAACGACGGATGAAATATACCCGGGGCAAACTGAGATTTCTAAAGGTGTTTTTGGTGCTTACGAAGTAGCTGTTAAGAAAGTGGACACCAGTATACGCAATTATATTAGTCGATCCGGGGAAGATTCCTTTATATTGCTCGACCACGACAATATAGTAAAATTGTTGCATTCTGAGACCGATTCCAAATCAATATTCAACATTTCCAGGTGATAAGTTCTGATTTATTCGGGTCCGCATCAGATTTATTACATTTAATTTATTTTTTCATTATTATTATTATTATTATTATTAGTCGTGAAATGAAGTACTTTGCACTGGAGCTCTGCGCTGGTTCTATTGACCAGTACTTTCTGGAATCAAGTGATGATGTGACAGGACTTGTACTACCTTCTGCTGACCAAGTTGTAACCTCCTTGATTAAAGGAATGGCTTACATTCATTCAGAAGGATTGATTTACGGAAAAATTAAGCCACAAAACGTTTTGATTAGTGCTCGAACCCAGCCAGCTATTTTACAATGGGCTGATTTTGGATTAGTAGATCCAGAACTTGAGATGATATCACACTCAGCAGAAACATATCATTGGGTTGCTCCAGAGCTCATATTTAGAATTGGACCGAAAATTGCAGATCGAAATCCAAATGTTCATAGACCCATTCCATTTTCAACAGTTATAACAAAAGAGGGGGACGTCTGGTCACTCGGCGCGGTTCTTTACTTCTTCTTGAGCAATGGAACACTTCAACCATTGCCAAGCCCGTTGCCAACCACAAAGTTCAAAACCATTGATGAGTGGAAAGAACGAGATCAGCTGCTAGAAGATTATAAAATTCAGTTGAGAGAGGAGAAAACAGAGTGGCCAAAAAATATTTCTACTGATCGAGGTAACTAATTCAATACAGACAATTATAAGGTACAGTAAATAATGATGCCGTATTAGCTATTCCACCTAAACATCGCTTCGCAACCGATACTGTTTCACGACTGATGGCTTTCGAACCCAACGAGCGAATAACACTAGAAGATGCTCTTGATCGATTGGAACTCAAGCTCGAAAAGGTATTTTTATTCAAATTCGAGTTACCCATAGTGCAATTCCGTTTCCAATATTACTATTTTCTTTAAATACAGATAGTTCAAGAAAAGCAAATTCTCAAGTTGTGCGCTGTAGTGAATCCCCATGAAAAAAGCGTGGATGATCTCTATCAACTTTTCCAAAAGGAAGGAATCGATCTCAACTGTTCTAGGGGGATTAATGGAGATACTCCTCTGCTGCTCTTAAGTCGTAACCTAATAAAAGGTAGAGGCCACGGTCGTTCATTAAAAACTCTACTGCAGCAGATGCGGTTGAAAAAAGTTCAAACAGAGAGACTCGGCGATAAGATGTATTACAACAGCATCCTCAGGAACAAGAGTATATTTTATGAGCTATGTACTCGATATCGAGATCCATCCGTTCCATTCGGAGACATACTCAAACTACTTAACAAAGATGATCTCCTCTGCAAGGACTCAACCGTGATAACCTCTGGTATTACAAAAAGCAGAGGATTTTACGGATTTTATATAATTTTACTTAAGGATTCTTACAAAAACGAAGACCTGGTTGACTTGATCCAAATATTCAAAGCAGCCGGTTTTGATGTAAATGCGGAGGAGAATGGTCATCACCCTTTTCTATGGCGTCGATCAAATCAATTTGCCATTCAGAGGACATCGACCAGCGAATCTTTCATTGCCGTCATACGAAAATTTATTGAATGTGGATACGAAGTTAATACGAAGGATTCCAAAGGATACATCGCATTTCACTTACTATGCCAATATTATACAGATTATCTAGAAGAAACACGCAAACCCACAGAATATTTGAGAGGCGGTATCTTCCCATCAATTAGCATAGAATGTGAAACGCGAGTAAACGAAAACTTCATCGACGTCATCAAATTATTCCTCGAATCTGGATTCGATGTCAACAAAACGACGGATGCTAAAGGGAAAACGGCTTTACACATTCTCTGTGAATACAACAAGAACCAAAATCTTATGCAAGACGCAATTATCACATTTTTAAATTATGGGTTCGACGCCAACATAAAGGACCACGGCGGGAAAACAGTTATTAATATTCTTCGTGAACACTACAGCGGCACAAATTTGATCAACATCATTGAAATATTCACCAATTATGGCTTTGATATTAAAAATATGGAAGATTCAAATGGAACTACTATTCTTCATAATATCCGTTTCGAAAATCTAATGAGCTAACCATAGGATTTATCGAACTGTTGGCGCAAACCTATGGTGTAATAGAACTCATGAATACCAAAGACGAATGGGGGGCAAACCCAGCTTAAGATATTTGCCGTTTTTACGGAGATGAATCGGACAGATTAGTCAGGGAGTTTGTGAGCTACAGAGTAAATCTTGATGTAATTATCATGATTAGGACAACACCTTTGCAGAATTTGGTGTGCGAACGCAATAAGGAAGATGATATCCTTGCCAATACTATCCGAATATTTCTGGAGAAAAAATAATTTTACTTTGAATCTGAAGAATTCTACTGAGAACAACGTGCTTCATCTTTAATACTTTAAAATGTTGAGCAAAAACAAAGAAAGAAACATTGTTCAAATAATCAAAACTTTTCTTAAAATTGGCGTTGATGAAAACTCAATTCAAGTTCCGCTCTTCATTTACTGTGTTCATCTTACGAAGAAGTGAACCTGATAGATACTGTAATAAAAGTATTTATCGACTTTGAAGTTGATTTGAAAGCAATAGATGCATACAGATAGACTGCACTTCATCACCTCTGTGACAACTACACAGATGAAAATCTGTTTGAAATCGCTCTGCTCATAATTCAAAACGGAGTCGACGTAAATGAAATGCCGAGGATTCGAACGGACGAGGGGTTGCCCACTCAATTTCTCATGGTTCACCCCGTGAGAAAAGTGAGAAAAGTGAGAAATTTGTTCAAACTAGAAATTTTGAGAAAACTGAGAAATTTTGAGAAATTTGAGAAATTCTGAGAAAAGTGAGAAAAACTGAGAAGTTGTAAGAAAACTGAGAAATTTTGAGAAATCCGATTGTAAGAATAAGATAATTTAGAGAAAAATCGATTTTTTTGGTAAGATTTCGCAAGTTTATGGAACTTACATGCTAATCAATAATCATATAAAAATCATATTGTCTGAACAACATATACAATATAATTCAATATATGATGCGTGTTTCGGTCGTACATGGGGATTTTCAACGTTTAAGTCCCAGTACATTTTCTGAATTTGAGCTGGAAGCCTATTTGTAAGTTCTCATCAGTATACAGTGCCGGCTCGGTTATACGGCCACTCTCTCAAGCGGTCATTTCGCTTATGCGGTCGATTTTTCGACGCACCACTTTTCAGCTCGAAAATGAGAAGTTTGAAAATTAAAAATTAAAACTAAAAATTCAAAAGTTGCATTATATAAGCCGACTTTATTACTTGTTCCCGTATACTTAAAGAATACCTTTAAAGCTCTTTACTTAAATTACTATTATTTTTAAACAAAATCGGTTAGATTATAGGAAACAAAAATGATTTACACAAAAATATTTTTACACATCAAAGTTGAAAATGATAAAATATGTCATGACTATGGCTCGCGATGGTGCTGGAGGGTGTAACATAGGACCGCACGGGGGAAATGAGCTTATGGGAATTGTATACAGCGATAATAAATAATATTTCTTTAAAATGTTGGGTTATTTTTAATTATCTAATAAAGTAGAATCTATATTAAATAAAATATACTTTTTGAAACTTATTTATCATATAATTAATTGTAGTTACCACTAGATAATAGAAAGTTTTAAGCATGCAAAATAAATGAATTCCCCTTCACAATTCTAAGCGCATGCTGTGCGAATACATTAAGCGTGGCTTTTCCAATACTACTAAGATCGGTATCCGGCTATGCGGTCGTTTCACCCACGGTCACGCACCACATGACCGTATAACCGAGCCGGCACTGTAAATGTGACCTTCATGCAATCAGTTCAAAATCTAAATAGTTTAAATCGTTTATAACATGCTATTATAGTATCAAGTGTTGAAAATGTACGAACATTCAATAGATGATTTATGGTCTTATTTAATAAAAAAATACAGTATGGGGATATATGTTGCAAAAATATCTTAAGAGGTTGGGAAGAAATCGTAAGAAATGTGAGAAAATTGAGAAATTTTGAGAAAAGCGAGAAAAATTTATCAATCAAAGAAATATGAGAAAACTTAGAAATTTGAAAAAAACTGAGAAATATTGAGAAAACCGAGAAAAATGAGAAATTTCTGAGAAATTCTGAGAAAAGTGAGAAAAATTTTTTGAACATTTTTCTCAGGTTCACTCTTTCTTCAAGTGGGCAACCCCTCGCGAACGGAGGATGCGGCTTTTCATCGACTTTATGAAAAATTTCCGCTGGAAGACGACCTCTATGAAATGTCTAAAAGCTTTATTGCAAGCTATCAAGTGACAAGTATCAGCCTTGAAAAGAATAGAAAGGTACACAATCCTGACAGGATCGCCCAGCTTTTCCCGATGGTAGATGATCACTTGGTTCCTAAAAGATATCGCATCACTGGCCTAAAGGATGATGCTGAATTCGATCAAATTTTAGCTGATTTCAACGTAACCAAATTCAGGGGTAATAATCCCAGAACACTATATTATTTGTGCATGTACTATCACAACTTTTATCACGAGGAAAACTTGTTTCAGATTATCGAAACATTCATGCGTTGCGGATACAATTTCAGCAAACTGGACCCGTTAAAAAAATTCCGATATTTCTTGCTCTCTTTGAAAATTATAAGGAGGGAAATCTACTTTTAATCGTCCAGCCTTTGTTCACCTTGGGTGGATTCTACATACATCTTAGAGATAATCAGGGCGAAGGAAATATCGCACTTTGTCTTTTATGTTTGTACTACGACAGAGAAAAAAATTTTCGACATTATCCAATTTTTAATTTCCTCTGGATCGGATGCGAATGATGTGAATAAAAAACAGATGACTCCCCTTCACTGCCTTTGCTCCAACTACAAAAACGAAAATCAAATCATCACAATTGAGCAGTTCCTTTCCATCAAAGGTGTCGATCCAAAGTTAACGGATTGGCAGGGAAGGACTGCGCTACATTACTTATGTGGCAGTTAGAGAAGAGTGAATTTGAAAGAGGTTGCCGAGCTATTAATTCGCAATGGAATCGACCCGAACATCAAGGATGACATGGGAAAAACCGCACTTCACTTACTTTGTGAAAAAAATCCAAGAAAAGAAGTGGTGATTTAAACTATTCAACTATTCCTGGAGAAAAGATTCGATTCGATTTCAAGAAGACAATTGATACAATGATGATAATGGCAATTTATTGGATCATCTCCAAAGAAACGAAGCCATTCAAAACAAGACAAACATTGAAAGATATTTAGCAACGATATAACTCAACATTTTCTTATGTAACCTTAAGACATATTAATTTTTTATTGAAAAAAAGAAATCAATAAAATTTTCGGCACTAAAAATACCAATATAAGCATTAAATTTAATTTAAATTGAAAAACATGTGAAAAAATTCGGTCACCTATAACCCTTAACTAAGGATTTAAAAATATAAATGAGAAGCAAATGTGAAAACAGCCTTTTTGCAATTACACATTCCGTGGTCGCGTTGTATATATAAAAGCTGATACCTAATCATAATTAATTGCAAAGAATGACTCGCTACATCCTCAAAAAACGTTTCACCATTCGCCCCAAGAACTACGAAATCTGGGTTAAACCAGACGGCATGAAGATTACCGAACTCCGCGCGGACGGATCTATCAAGAGCGAAATCCGCCTACCTCTAGAAAGTGCTGCTGATCTGTGTGATCGATTGACAATTCTCGCCCGATTCTACCAAAATTTCCGCCCTCTTCCAAAGACAGACGTTCTCCGTCGTGAATTCATGGAGAAAGACGAAACCCTCTACCGTATAGAGCTGAGCGTTGTGGACTACCATCAGCTGCTGGTCATCGCTCAGAGCAAACGGAGGCAGACCAGAACGCCCTGCCAGTCCATCTCTTTCCAAAATACCGAATCGCTCCACCGCGAACTCGTCACTGTGGTGAACGAGCTGCAACAACAATTCCGCGCGAGAGTCGAAGTAGATTTCAACGGAATCCCGAAAGTAGTGCGTGAGGAACGAGTGGCCGTCATCTACTGTCCGACCCGTCCTTGGCCCTGGAACGTTTCGCACCGAATGGAAGCCCTGCTCTTTGAACCCGATCTTATCGGTATGATCATCTTTGGCCACCCTGTTCGAGAGATGCGTCAATTCGTTGAGCAGTTCTATCCTGATTTGATGAACGACTTCTACGTGGGCATGAATGAAGACAATCCCGATGCGTTCTTTGAAGATCTGAGAGTCCGCTGGGTGCCTCGTCAAAGCCAATTCCGAATCAATAACTTACTCACTCCTCCCGGAGCCGTCGTTCTGGCAAACGAAGACCTTTGGTACACCGCGTAATGATCCAAGTTTTTTATCTTCTCTTATTGATTTATCCTTTTCTCACCTCAATCACATGTACTATCGTTCAAATTTCTCTGATATAATAAAAAAAATAGCCTTGTATTTGTTTATTCATTATATAATTTAAAAAAAGACGTATATAAATTTTTTTTTAACTATCTCAAATGTCTTACTCAAACTTGAAGTTTGATCACGAGATTGTATAAAAATAGATAAGAAAAAAAGAAAAGCGCAGTATAAATGTACATTATAAACGGCTCATTTGACTGTTGTATTTACTGATAGAAATATTGCTAAAAATGTTTGGCAAAATCCTTTGTTTGCTGGCCATTAGCTGGCCCGCTCTGATTTTTGCTTTTCCGTCTGGTGACAAAATCGTCGGAGGAACAGAAGCCTATCTAGGCCAGTTTCCTTACCAGGTATTAATTTTATTTGTAAGCCATTTTATAATCAGAATTTATTACAAATAAATTTTTTTAAAGGTCTCGATTCAAAGGCCGACTGAAAATGGACCGACCCACCATTGTGGCGGAAGTATTATTAACGAAAACTGGATCGTTACTGCTGCTCATTGCTGCGTTCGGTATTAGCACATTAATAACCCTTTGCAAAGCGCACTTGATTAACTTAATTAAACAACAGGCAAGCGACATCAAATTTGACTATTGTGGCTGGAACTATAAACTCCGATTTGACTGCCGATAATCCGCGTATTCAAATCCGCAAAGGATTAAAGAATGAAATTTTCTTCGACTACGATATCAACGGTTACATGTACGACATCGCCCTAATTAAAGTAAAATTACAATAAAAAAATAAATGAAAATTATTATAAATACAGTTTAATTTTTAAAATATGCAAAGATTACCGAACCTTTCGTGTTTGACGATTACGTTCAGCCAATTGACATCCCACCGCAGATGCAAATGACTGACGTTGGAACCATTGCAACTGTTTCAGGATGGGGAGCTCTTGTTGTAAGCCAACCTTGTATATCATTGAATATTTATCTTTATATTCCAGAATTATTGTATTATTAGGAAGATGGGCCTTTAACAAACGATTTAATGTGGGTTGAGGTGCCGACCATATCCGACAAACAGTGTTCGGATCTCTACTACTCTGTCTGGTACGATACAGATCCTTCCATGATCTGTGCCGGCAATGTTGATGAAGGCGGTGTGGATGCATGTCAAGGTGACTCCGGCGGTCCTTTAGTCGCCAACGACCAGCTAATTGGCATCGTTTCATGGGGTGTCGGTTGTGCCCGTCCCAAGCTCCCAGGCGTCTACACTGAAGTGGCCTACTACTCTGATTGGATTAAACAGAAATCCGCTGCCTAATATACATACTAATACATGTTATATTGATTTAACTAGTTGGGTCCACAATTATGTAGAGACTATTAAATTCCCAAACATATACGCCATATTGAAAGTAACTCGTAGTAGAGCATCAATGTTGTGTTTTCCCCCCCAAAAATATGGTCGAACACCTGTTTACATTATTATATGGCTGAGATCTGCTATATTTTTATAGTTATTAGCTGAAACATTCCATATGCGTTTGAGCCATAGAAATGGAAGGACTAGTGAAGGGAATACTACTCTTATTTATTATTTTTGTGTCATCTTGTCGTTGTAATATCGAGAGAATCCTTGTGAACGACACGAATATCGATGATACCAACTCGACAAGGTTTGGAAATGACGAAGTTTGGCCACCTTATTTCGGTGGTGGTCAGCAAAACTTGAAAAAAGCAGCTGTTTGCGATAGTAATTTGCCCTCTATACTAATTACATAACAGCTTCATAATAATTTATTAACTTTTTTGAATGCATATAGATCTCTGCGGTCTTCCCTATAAGAGCGATGATGAGGATGATGACGAGCGGATCATTGGAGGCATCGAAACGGGGCCTAATCAGTTCCCATGGATGGTCCTTCTGCAGATCAAAGTATCAAATCCTTTCAAAGAAGATGTATCCATGTGTGGTGCAACAATCATCAAGAAGCAGTTTTTGCTGACCGCAGCTCACTGCGTCTATCATCCGTAAGTCTTATGTAACAAAAAAAGGAGACAAAAAAATGTCAATATTTTGTGAACATGTTTGCAGAAAAGTGAAATCAATAGAAGCCTTGATAGGATTTCACTACGTCAACCTAAATCGTTTCAAATCAACGGGCAACGAAATGAAAATTCCGGTATCTAAGCTCTATATGCATGAGAACTTCAACCCAGAGGTTATGGAGAATGATATGGCCATCCTAGAGTTAGCTATGCCGCTCAAGTTTACCGATCAGGTTCATTCCATTTGTTTACCCGATGAGAGCATGAAAAAAATTCCAGATGGGACTCAGTTAGTCACAGCTGGTTGGGGAGTAACCAAAGCTTTTGGTATTTTAATATCCAAAATTTGATATTGATCATATTATGGAAACATAACTTTTATGAACATTAGGCTCTAAATTTCTTCCACAAATGTTGTTGTCCGTGTCTCTCCCAGTGATAAATAACAAGGATTGCCGTGAATCTTATGGAGAAGATGGCAAATTTATTAGGAAAAGCTCAATTTGCGCGGGAGGACACACTAAAAATTCTTGCCAGGTAGGCCTGTTATTTAAAATACTTCTGATTACACTGTCGTTCTAAAATAATAATTATTGAATAACTTGTTAGGGTGACAGTGGAGGCCCGTTGATGTTGGCAACACAGTCTAGGAATTCAAAAATGCGGTACAGTCAAGTGGGGATCGTGTCCTTCGGAGCCAGGTGCGATATGCCTGGCATGCCGGGGGTCTACTCCCGCGTTTCAAAGCAACTGGCCTGGATCAAGAGTATTACAGGAAAGAAAGATCCTTGCACACCTTTACCCCCAAACTGAATTGTATAATTTAATTTATGAATTTAGATTGAAATGTTACAGTATTCTAAGAATAAACTTCTTTATTGATTTATAAAAATAATAAAGCAAGAGCTATAATGAAAATAACTTTAAATTCTTAATCTCCAATTTATAAAACCGGAAATTCTTCGTCAGATTATGATGTAATTCTGGAATTTAACCTCTATTTTATGCTTAAAAAAACTTAGCAATAAATAAACACACTTTCAACTATGGTATAGGAGAGTGGGAGTGGTCGCGCTATTATTATGTCGAGTACGATATAAAGAATTTGCATAAGATTTACCTTGAAACGCCGTTTGTTTCCCTTTACTCTTGGCATTTGCTGGTATTTTACTCAACATGCATAATCAATTTTCACCCTGAACAAGTCAATATGTGATAATAATATGTTGCCGAGTTCATTTTTCCTCGAGGCGATTCAAGTCCCTGAAAGTGTTATCGATTTCAGAGTGAGTAAAACCATCAATGATGAAGCAAACTTACGTAGGCTACAAGTTGTATTTCAACCATTGTATTATATAAAACTCTTTTTAGAATGATTGATGACTTATACTCTATGTAGAATCGATTGAAATTTAAATAGAGGATCGTGTAGACCGCGATTTCAACGGAGATCCACATCTTGATGAGTGCTCCCTCAAGGTACGCACGGCATTACCAAGAATCGCAAGGTCAGGGTGGTACCTACTAATGCAATCTGTACATGTCTAAACATATTAGCAAAGTATCAAATGCTGGGAACTTATTTTCAAGATACCCCAAACCAGTAGTATGTATAATGGCAAACTAGAGAATGGCACGCAATAAAACTTGTTATCCAAGATTCTAGAACTTTTAGTCGACCCTCAACTGCGCTCTTGAACTATAGCTAAGACTTCAACACCATGAATTCGGTGGTATTTGAAATATTTATTAATTATGTTATTGTGGATATGAATTAGTTTTCTTTTTAGGTTTTGGTGACTTTGTTTTTTGCCTATTCCGTATCCGGAAGCCTCGTAAGCTTACCTTTTGCTCGTCATCCGCTTGTCACGGCGAGTCAATATCACGCCCAGGATGAATTAGGAAGAGCTAGCTTTGGCTATTCTTATCCAGGACAGGCTCGTTCCAGCTACCAGGACGCTTATGGTATAGGTCTACTTTTGGAAATATTTTAAGCATTGAATAATTCATGTTTCATTGGGTGGGAAATAGGAAACCAGATTGGCTCTTGGGCTTATATCAATGCCGAAGGCAAGGAAGTCAAAGTCAGCTAGTAAGTATAAACCTGCATACCATTTAGCTTTAGTTTAGTAATTTTTATTATTATTTTTTTTTTAAGTGTGGCTGATTGGCTTGGTTTCCGGGTTCTGTCCAATGATTTGCCCGTCGCTCCCGTTGATAACGTGATTGTGCCTTCCATCGTTCTCAATCTGCCGCAGCCCGTCCAGGAGACGCCCGAAGTGGCCGCAGCTAGGGCAACTCTTATGGCTGCCCAAGATGAAGCTAGAAAAGCCGTAGCTGCCGCTCTAGCAGCCGAATCTTCAGCTACTGTCGACGAGGAACCGAAATCCGAAGATCCGTCTACTGATGAGCAAGTTAAAGAAGAAGTTGCTGTCCAAGAAGAAGTTAAGAGTGTCGCCGAAGAGGAGCCAGCCGTGATCCATCAGGATCCAGTGGAAGAAACGATACACGACACCTATGCCGCTGCTTCCGTCGACCTTCTTACATCTTATTAATAATCATCTAGCTTTTGATAACCCGCTATTAAACTTTAATTGACAAACAGTAACCAAACTAATAGTCTCCTCAACATTCACCTTTTTCAAGTATGTATCCAAAGATGAAACATAATATACATTCATGCAATCATTAATCTGTATTTTATTCAGTCTTGAATCTGTTAGGGCGTCAATTTGTTTGTTGGCCTTCAATCAGCATTACATAAACAGAAAACCTGTTTTTCCAAAAGACCAAAATTTCTTCGTAACTGCGCAGTTTGCTGCGGTTTGCAAAAAAAACGAACATTGATGATGACGAATCCTTTAATGAGAAAGGAATCTTCTGGGTTTTTTCATACAAATTCATGAGAAAACCGGATAGATTCCTTTTAGTAATTCAAACAGGTTTGTATACGTCGTATTGTTGTAATCAAATTACAAAGTTTTCTTTTAAAATCTGACTGAAAGTGCGATTGATTCTTTTGAAAATTCCACTGAAAATACTACTGAGAAAGCGTATTAGTCATTGACCGCAAGCAAATAGATCGTCGGTTACTCATAGTTGTCTATAAAATTGGGGTGGTCGATTACTTAATGCTCTAATACCACTGCACCTGCTACCGGTACTATACTCGTGTTTTGTTATATAGGAAGGATTGTTCTATTGATCTAAATAGATATCTTTTCATGATGAATCAGCTCATCCTACTATTTTATTGGAGCACCATTTTCATTGTTTTTTAAAAGGTGGTGTAATCTTAATCTGTTAATTAGGCGCGCATCTGTTTAAAAAACCTTTAGTCTTTAGTCAATTAGATTATACTAGCATTTACAATTCAGCCTCAGAAATGGACGGTAGACAACTCATTCCACTCTTACTGATGATTTGTTTTTCAGTTTGTGATTGTAATATTCCTATTGAACGGATTTCTGCTAGTGGTACTAACGAGACCAATGAAAAAGGCATTTGGGACTGGATTACTGGTGGTGGAGACAAGAAATCCATTTGTGATGGTAATATATTAAGTTTTTATTATTCAAGATTAGTTTTTATTTATGGTACTTTTTCTAATTTTAGAACGATGTGGTCTTCCTTACATTAGCAAAGATGATGATGATGACAGAGTTGTAGGCGGAATGGAGACTAAACCCAACCAATTTCCTTGGATGGCCTTTTTACTGATAAAGAAATCAGATTTTTTCAAAGAAAGCAAATCTTTTTGCGGTGCAACACTCATAAAAAAGCAGTTCCTTCTGACCGCAGCCCACTGCGTCTACGCTTCGTAATTATTTATAAAAATCTGCTGCTTTGCAGATTTATAATTTTTTAAAATTTTGAATGTATTTATAGTGGATTGAAATCCATCGACGCTCATTTGGGATTTCATTACCTTAAAACCAGTCGTTATCAACCCACGGGATATGAAAAAATCATTTCAGTCACCAAAGTTTATATTCACGAGAATTTCGATCCTGAAATAATGGTGACATACAACGCCACATTTTCTTATTTATTTCTATTATACAGTACGTTACCTAAATTATAATGCTTGTATATTGCATTTAGGAGAACGATTTAGCCATTTTGGAGTTAGCTACACCCATTAATCTAACAGATCAAATTCATACGCTTTGTCTAGCTGATGAAAAAATGAAGAAATTGGTTGAAGGAACTGAACTGACACTTGCTGGTTGGGGCGGAACCACGGCTTTCGGTATAAAAAGTTAATAATAATAAAAAAAATTTAATTGCATTATTACTGTTTTAATACCAAAGGTACCACGTTTTATCCAAAAATGCTTCTCTCAACTACGATGAAAGTGGTTGATAAGAAAAAATGTCGTGAAACTTTCGGTCATGATAGCGCAAAGTACATTGTGAAAAGTTCGATCTGCGCGGGAGGGTCGACTAGCAATTCTTGTTTTGTACGTATATTAGTCATCATAAATTAGACTTTAACTATTTAACTTGCTAAGTATATATATATTTTTTTTTTTCAGGGTGATAGTGGAGGCCCTTTGATGCTGGCAAAAGAACAGGGAAAGTTAGGAAAACGTTACATTCAAGTGGGCGTCGTATCTTTCGGAGATGACGAATGCGATACGAGTTTACCCGGAGTTTATTCACGAGTTTCGAAACAGCTTTCCTGGATTCAGAAAATTACCGAAAGAAAAGATTCCTGCAAACCTATAACTTTCAATTGATTCCATCACTTTTACAATGTAACGTAAATTTGTCAAGTTCTAATGTCATTGCATAATACAATAGTAACTCTTATATTTTTCTCGTAATGAAACCAATTATACAAAAGAAAACAGGTTGACCTTGTATTTCAATCGCCTTGTGTGTAGGGTATGCAACCAGGATGCAAAACTGGTTCATATGCTATTACATTCATTCTTGTTTCTATGGATAATAATGACATTATAATAGGCAAGAACTTTATAATTAGCTAGCCTATAGAAGAAGAAAACCGCAATAACATAATACCTTGACCATAGAACTTATTACTCATCAAGGATAAAGTTGTACGCTCTATTTCGCCAGCCGTTCAGGCGATTAGATTTTTGGAGTTTTTCGTGCAGCGCCAGGTGCGCAGCCCGAACGAATGCCACTTCCGGAGTCTCCGTAACGGCTATCGGAGCGACGGGTAAATGATTGGCTATTACGCGATAACCATCCGCGTCTGCGATGTAAGATACTCTCACTTCTTTCCCGTCTGCTCCGATGTAAGCGTATGCTCCTACTTGCTTACCTAGAACGAAATAATAAGCACCTAAAGGCTATTAAGATGTTATCGCTTATTGTAAAAATACCGGATATGTCACGATGATTGACTGCTGCTTGCCCGGGATGGGAGTAACCGTAAGAGAATTGACCTTTCTCATCTTGCGAGTTGAATTGACTGGTAGAAATGCCGGTAGATTTAAAAGGAAAACCGACGATAAACCCTGATGCGCAATGCGTAGTGATCGCCAACCATATAATCTATAAGAATACATGAATAGTAAATATATCCTATTTTGTTCTTATGGTAATAAATGTATAACTTACTAACAGAAGCATTATGCTTGCGATGCTAGTGGAAATAATTAGAGACTGATTCGATTTCCTGCTTTTCATTTGAAGAAGAATGAAAAAGAGAGCTTTGCAATTATTACAAAAGACCACTTCAACATCATTGATAAGCATTTAAACGGTTTTAGAGTTAAAATTGCGTAACAGCGGGATCGTACGGTAGAAATCGTGAGCCACCTTGAATATATAAGAGAGCGCGATCTCCTTTATTAGAAGAAAGTGAAAGTTGAGAACGTATGGTACAAAACGGCCTTCTACTTTAATAACGTATCCTCCAATTTGCGTAAACAAGTTTCGTTTAAAAATACAAAAACAGAGCGTCATTGTATATGTATCTTTTTGATTACTGTATAAAAAAATACATTTCTAATTCCCTCTTTTGAATATAAATTGAAAATTTATACTTTACGGCAAGGCTATCGTACCCATTACAAAATCAAAGGTTAACAAGGCGAGAAGTTTCGATCTATCTGTTAGTCATAAAATAATTAATGTAAAAACGAAACAGTCGTGCTTCAACACATCAATACGGAAGCATGTACAGTTCGGCCTCCTCGTCGTTTCCTTCCGTAACCGACAAAAGGCAAGGATATATAAAAGGTGTCCTCGATCGCGATCCTCGATTGCAGTCTCTTACTCAACTCTCTGCTGAGCAGTTCTTTCAAAATTTTAGTGCGTTACACCTTCTCTTACAAACAACATGAAATCAACCGTAAGTCTCATTCTTAATTTATTTTTAGAAAACGAAAAGTTTTAATTCTTTTTAACTATAAAAATAGTTGGCCTTGATCCTCTTACTCACGCGAACTGCGTCCGGCAGGATCGCAAACCCGTGGCGAAGTAATGCCCAATATGGAGTATTACAGACCGTTATTTCCACTCCCGAAGTGCAACACGATGACCTCAATCAGGCTGATATACCAGGTTTTACTACTTCATAACAGAGTAACTAATAGATTTATTGTATAACATTTTAAAACTGTACTTTGCAGGAAAGAAATTGGACTACGCATACGCAAATCCATCTTTTAGTAATTATGGAGAAGATGATGTCGATATTTACGTCATCGATCCTGTGGGAGTTCGTGCCTTCTCCAACGACTTGAAACAGCCCGATATCAAAGAGAGTCCCCAAGTTTTTGAAAAACGTTTGCTGCAGTTAGCCGCTGATATTGCAGCCAGAACAGGATCCACTTTTCTGTCAATCTCTCCCTCTTCTTCTTCTAAAAATAAGCGATCCTGAGTCTCCTTTTTTAAAAATGTTTGCTCATAAAATAATTGTTCGTGACGAGTATTACACTCAGGTTTATTATTTTTTACATGATCACGATTTCATTTGCACAACCTCGGTAGTAAAAGGCCGAGTAAAACGGAATACTCTAATGGTAACACGATTATCACGAGATAAGGATACGAGACACAGGTCTGCATCCAGCTTCAGACCGATCTCAGATGACTCATCCGGTTTGGATTGATAAAATCGTCCAAGCTGGGCCCTTTTTAATAATTGACAGCTTGGCGAATCGATGAGATCTAAAAACATGATTAAATGATTTTGTCCTCGGTACCAGTCTGGCCGGGCGTAAACAACTCCTAATACATTCAAATCCGACTCGTAATCCCAAGCAATCAAAGTAGATCCTTCAAAAGAGAAATGTTAATCTTATGGAACCTAGAGATATAGCAGAATCTCGTCTTTATATACCATCGATGTCGTTCTGGAAAGAGTTATGTAATGGCTTCTTTATCTTTCGTCCAGAAGAGGTAGTCGTCTGTTCTCTTTCAGTAGAAGAATCAGTATCGACGTCTAGAGAATGAAAAGATGCGAGGCTTAAAGATGATTCTCCTTCCGATGCTTTATTGATGTTAAAGATTCTAGGATAATATTCAAATGTTAACAAATATATATTTTTTAAAGTTCAGTAAGGTATATACCGTAGAGTACCACTGCAATGATCGATAAATATCAAGCGAGGGGATTCATCTGGATGGAAACATAATCCCGTATTAAATGAGTCTTCGTGTCCTTCGATGCTACTCAGTATTTTATCATTATTCATACTCCAAACCTGAATCAGATTTTTTTTTATAACTGTACAATTTTTCATATGAGAAAAGAAATAATACCCGATAAGATCGATGGTCAACTCCTTGAATCATGTGATAGGGAGAGGCACCAATGTTCATAACGTGATTAAAACATTTGATTTCGTGCAAAACAGGAGGAGCAGCTCTCTTTAAGACAAAAACGTTTTAGAAATACACTAAATTTGTATAAGCGATAGACTAATTACGTAATACATTATTCTGAAGAGCAGCAGGCATGCTATATGATTTGATCAGATAGCCTTTATGCAGTGTAAGCAAAATTCCTTGACTGATTTCTGCTCCAATCAACGATTTTCCATATATTGATTTCCTCATCTATATTTTATTTTGAAGATGAAAAAATGAAAATTTCAAAAAATCTTCAAAAAATCAGATATCTTTCAATATAGTAATACAGATTGCAGACCTCAAACAGCTGCTGAAACAGCAATGAAGGGTAATACTCATAAATGGCAAATACCATTAAGACATCTGATTTAGTATCACAGATTTTCTGGGAAGATACTGTTATTAAGCATGTTTCATCATCTATAGACATTCCTGAAAATTTGTATCCATTTGGGAGATCTGATTTTTCTAGTATTGCACCCTTTTTCATATCTAGGGAATAAATACTCTTGGCAGTGATGAAGTAAAGCATAGTTTTGAAACCTTTAGAGAATGTAAACCATTACTATTTTACAATAATTTAGCAGAAATATGTAAATAGTTATATTACCTATTTGATACTGATAACATGTTGTCAACTTAGTAATAGGACCAATGGTAAATTCGCGATCTTTCCAGACTTCCGTAAGTAAGACTTTATAATTTATTCCTTCCATTCCATTCAAACAAAATATTTTCAAGCCTATTTATTATTTTTTTTTAAATTTAAAACATTAATAAAATGATTAGATTGTCCTAAATTAAAATTTACCTACATTTCGTATTATTTAAATCGTTGACCAACAGGTAGCCATCACTGTACAATATTTGACCGCAACTTCTAGTGGTATTAAAAGTTTTTAAAAGCAGCGGCTCGGCAGGTCCTGTCAAAAATACTTGAGAGAATGATCACAGAAATGAAATATTGAATACACACAAAAATACCATCGTGTTTGGTGACGAGAGCTCTGAGTATTTTCCAGTTGAGAGTATCAAGAATTCGAGTTGAAGTGCACAATTCCCGAGATAAAACGAGTTTTAAAGGAAAAAGATTTTGTTTACTGCAAAAAGAACCCGCCATGCTTTGCTTGATTGTTCGAACGGAATGAAAACACTGCTGCATCTGAGCAAAGCTATCTAGCGGACATTATGAGAACTTTTTCTACTTTTTATTGGAACACGGGCTTGGAAACGCAAATCGCTGAACACTTGGAATCTCCCACTAAAAAAATGTAAAAAAAATATTAAAACCTTCATAGGGTTGAGAGAATGTACCCGGTTTTTGGGTACAGAGTTCTCTGTACGTCAAGACTTTTTGTAGATGTTGTTTAGACATAACGTATATCTTTAAGTTTTCTTTCCTTGGTTGCACATGAACGCGCAATATTTTTCTCAGTTGGCAGACGCGCCCAAATCTGTTAATTAAAGAATAAATAAACGTCCTGTAAATGTGTATAACTACTAAAATTTGTTTAAACTTTCGGTAAAATCAGTAAAGATCATGGTAGGGATGCTCCGATTTTCTCTATATTCTACTTCGATTATTCTATTCGTTCAATTGTTTTTACATCTACACACAAGACATTATTGTGTCTATCAGAAACAAAAATCTTTCAAAAATAAGTTATTTAATCCTCTTGGGTTCGATGCAATGAATGGAAAATACTCGCGGTGACTGAGACATCCTATAATTGATAATTTATTACTTACGTAAGACGAGGAAAAGTTAAAAAAAAAGTTTGTACAGCTATCCATTCAGGAAATTTTAATTTTATGAAGAATTAAAAATTAGAAGTTTGAAATAAGCAAAATTATTGCACAACCAATATGCTTGGTGCAATCGTGCAACAAAGTTCCTTGGTAAAAAAAATCGATGCTTTCATTTCCAGCGAATAGCTTTTCTTGCTGTCTTCTTAAGCTCTAAGAGAAAACTCTACTATATTGAATTTCGGTTATTGAAATCCGTATACTTAATAAAACAGCTTACCATTTTTTTTTTTTTGGCGAAGGTCTATCTGACATAAAAAAAAATATCAGAACAAAATATAATAAATATCACACAAAATATCAATAATTTGATTAAGGAAAAAGTGAAGTCGGGAAATCCACGAAATATGAGAAGGGTGCGCGATTCGATCATCAAGACTTCATGAGCTCATGACGTTTGTTCACATTCTGTCCGAATTAGTTGCTTACTGTATAAGCACTGTGTCAGAGAAGAAGCTTGTCAGTATCGAAGTGAATAACTACGACGCACAACAAGTATCATCTTAATCACCAGGAAGAAAATGAAGAACAAGTATAATTTTTCTCTCTTTATTTTTATTACTTACATAGTTTTTTAAAATACTTTTTAATATTTCAGGAATTCACCGAAACCAAAAGGTGTGATGTTCATATTAGTAATAACCATCGTTTTTGGTCAATATCTGATTACGGAGATTATAGCGCATCCATCAGGAGGAGCTAAGAATCAAGTAATATTTTAAGCTCGCAAAAATAAGATAATGCTTTGGTTTTATTCTAAATTTTCTATCACGCAATCAGCAACAGACCAGTGCCGTTGAAGCACTTGGCAACGTCAATGATCCCAGAATCTGCCAAAATCAGCAATCTCTCTGCTTGACCGAAGAATGTGTCGTATCAGGTACTTATTAACATATCTAGGCATATAGACTTATTAAATACATTCAACCTCAACCAATTATAATTAGCCGGACAGATAATCGAGTCTATGGATCTTAAAACGGATCCTTGCGATGACTTCTATCAATTTTCTTGCGGAGGATGGATGAGGAAGAATAGCGTTCCAAAGACAGAAGACCAGAAAATTAATCAGTTTGAATCTATAGATGATCAAATAACTCGCGACGTTCAAGGTAATCCGTTTAAGTTACATTTAAAAAAATAATCTATTGATATATATATTGTTGAAATATGATTATAGATATCCTCGAAAGGCCAAGCCCGACTGATTCTAAAGAAATCAACATGACGAGGGCAATTTATGAGTCTTGTTTAGATGCAGGTAAACTGATAATTGAAAATATGAAAATAATTATTTGACTTGACTACCTTAATTAGAGACGGTTGAAAGAGTTAGCGCGAAATCTTTACTTCACGTACTACTTAATTCTTACGGAGGCTGGCCAATTCTTACTCCTAATTGGAATGAAAATGGCTTCGATTGGAAAAATGTTAGCGCCTCAATTAGCGCTCAATTAGGATTGGACCTGTTCTTCGGGGTCAAGACTCGTTACGATCCCGCGAATAAAGAACAAAACATCATCACTGTACTTGAGATTATTACCAAATGAAACTGTTTAATTATAAAGAAGCATAATTAATTTGATATGCAGTTGTCTCCTGTTCAACCAGCAATGGAGATGATGGGTCCACTTGAAATAGAAGAATTGATGAGCACTTTCCGTCAACAGCTAACGAATGATGACGACGAATCATCAGAACCATTATTAAATCCATTGAATGGCCTCCCTGTCCAAATAAATATTTCTGAAAAAGATTATGAAGATATTCGATTTTTCCAATTCTCTTTGAAAGTATTGTAGAATTTGATTAGCTATTATAATTTTATACATTTCGTAACATAATTTTAACACCCTTTTTTCAAACGCATTGTCCGCAGTTAATCTATTTGAAGTCGCTTCGGTTACAAAATTCCCAACTATTATTATTAATGTTTGACGGACAAGAGAACCTTGACGTCCTCGAGTCGTCCTTCATAAAAACTCTCTCTTCGCTACAAAATTCTACTAGTGGAGCTAAAAAGACCGGAAAAGTGAGCGCGCTTTTGTGCTCTTCATGCGCTTTGTGTATTTCATCGTTTAAAGTATTGATTATCTTTTACCACTTTTCAACATTTTAGATCCAATGGAAGAGTTATATTCAAAGCATTTTTTCCAAAGTAAACATAACAATTACGAGCAATGAACAAATATTGGTCCCAGACGTTTCATTCCTTACTAATTTGTTACTGTTATTGGACAAAACACCAAACAGAGTTATAGGTAATACTTTCTATTTAGATATTCAAAAACATATTTATGTATTACCGTGAGATAGAAATTAAATTTTCTGCCTGATAACAAACAGCAAACTATTTCCATTGGAAATTAGTCCAAGACTCTATGGAAGGTATAAAAAAGGTTGGGAAAAAGATTGCAGATCTACTGAAAATTATAGGGAACTCAGTTCCTGTTGATGAGTAAAAAGACAAGTTTAAAAAATTCGTGAAGGAACGACGAATTCACCTTATCTGTAACTCTTTTACTATTTAGATTAAGAAAGGCAATTTGTGCGGCTGATGTGAGACAGCTTATGCAACCTGCAATCTCTGCTGAATATATCAAACGGTTTTACCATTCCAATAGTAAAAATGAGGTAAATTTAAAGTTTAAAAAATGATATGCCATCGGATTAACAAATAATACCAATAATAAAATAATAGGTAACAGAAATAGTTCATAATTTAAAAGAAGTATTTCGCTCGTCTTTGCCTAATATGGGCATGGATGCAACAACAAAATTAAAAACATTGGAAAAATTAGCTGCAATGAAGGAAATCATTGGTTATCCTGGATGGATCACTAACACCACTTTGATGGAAGCCTATTATCAAGGGGTAATAATGCATACTAGCGTTTAAAATAAAAAATATATATAATGAACAGGCTTTAAAAGTTGTAACACATAATTTTTAGTTGAATGTCAACAAGGCGACATACTTCGAAAATATTCGAAGCATCAATAAGGTTTTATTGATCAATGACTTGAAATCCCTCCGCCAGAAACGGAGAAATGATGAAGAGTATGAAGTGTTAAATTATTAAAACATTTTATCTGGCGCGCATAAAAAAAATTATATCTCAAATTATAGGTGGAAGAAATCATATCTTTACGATCAAACTGTCGAGTACCGTCCTCGGAGCAACGCGATAGGTAACTATTTTAATTTTTATCGTTAATAAAACTAAATATAACTAAAAACACATCCTATATTTTAGCATTTTCACTTGGAGTTCTACAGTCGCCTGTATTTAAGACCGGTCGTTTAATGGCGTAAGTTGATTAGTTATATTCCATTTTTCAATTATAACAATGTTAACTGTTCTTGTCTATATACAGTGTTAACTATGGTTCTTTTGGAGCTTCGGTTGGCCACGAAATTGCGCATGGTCTTTTCGGCACCGGTAATCAAATATATGTTTGATATTTATTACGGTTATTAAAGAATCACAATAAACATTAGTTTGTATGTAAGGTCGAAAATATAACGAGGTTGGAGAAAAGAAGGATTGGTGGTCAGAAGAAACTACTAATCGATTTGAAAAAATGTCGCAATGTTTTGTTAATCAATACAACAACTATTCTGTACTGGAGCTGGATAAATCAGGAAAAATAAAGGTAAATTTAGAATGCTAAATTAATGTGTTCAACAACTACGTTAAGGATCGTTTATCTTAAGGTAAATGGAACGCTGACGCTAGAGGAAAATATTTCTGATTTGATGGGCGTGAGCCAGGCATTTAAAGCCTATCGGAGTCATGTCACCCTAAAAGGCCCTGAACCCCGACTGCCTGGATTGAAGCAGTTCAGTCCCGAACAACTGTTTTTCGTCTCTTTCGCCAACAAGTTTTGCGTTAACTACTCGAAGGAAGGTCTCAATAAGACTCTGGTCTCTGATGATCACAGTCCTGGACGATACCGCATCATTGGCGCCCTGTCTAACTCGGAGGATTTCTCTCAACATTTCAAATGTTCAGTTGGGAGTCGAATGAACCCTTCGATCAAGTGTAAAGTGCTTGACTAGAAATTTTGCTGATGGACTTCTCTAAAATACGTATTTACGCTGGGTTTTTAGCTTAATAATCTTAAATGTTAATGGTTTCTGACAAGAAAGTGCGTGTGGCCGTTTTTTAAATTTTTATGGGATTCTTAATTTCTTATAGTCTAACATATGGTGTATTGGTTACTCATAAAACTACATTATGGTTAAAAAATTGATGAAAATTTAAACCTGATATTGAATCTCTATGTGAAAAAATACACTATCGTGTTTTAACTCAATATTTTTAAAATGACATCAGCGAGTACATGAAAATGGTGGATTATTTTATTCGATTTTCACGGGAAGACGGGCTGAAAACAAACATGCTCATTGCGCAACCAATATGGTGCAACAATGTCCTAGCTCAAAAAGAATTCATCAATTTCCGGCTGCAGTTATTTTTCCGAGTATTTTTCTTGTTGTCTTCTTTAGATTCGATAAAATAAACAACTATATTAGATTTTAGGTTTTTTTTATCTATACCGTATGGAAAAAAACAGCTTCCCAAATTTTGTGAAGGTCTGCTGTCCACAAAAACACGCAACTTTAAGGAAAATAAAATCGGAAAAATCCACGAAATTTGAGAAGGATGCATGATCAGTCACCATGAGCTCATGTTGTTTGTTCACATGCTGTACAAATTATAGTTATTCATCTTATCAGCACTTTGGTCAGAGGACAAACTTGTCAGTAGGAGTGAATAACTGCAACGCACAACAAGTATCTAAAGCACCAAGATGAAAATGAAGAACAAGTAAGTTTTTCTAAAATTTAAAAATAAAATCACATGCATCTTTATATTTACAAACGCATTTTATACATAGAAACGCACCAAGAACAAATGGTTTAATATTCTTATTGATAACCATAATTTTTGATGAATTTCTGATTACGGAAGTTATAGCTCATCCATCGGGAGGCTCTAAGAATAAAGTAGGGCTCTAAAATAGGATTAAACCGCAATAATTTAAGTGTAATATTATACGAAATTAACAGCAGACAGGAATAGAGGGGAACAAAACCATTACCAACAAAAAATTGATAACCTCATCAGTAAAAGCCATTGAGGAAAAGGTTTCAGCTCAAGTAATCGAAACTAGTGATCCAAAAGTATGTCAAAATCAGCAAGTGCTCTGTTTAACCGAAGAATGTATCGTATCAGGTATATTTCTACATGGGCTATAGTTTCAGTGCTATAGTTCTGTGTTCAGTTAATTTCACCTCAAAACGATTATATGCTAATAATTAGCTGGGCAACTCATTGAATCGATGGATCTTCAAACGGATCCTTGCGACGATTTCTATCAATTCTCTTGCGGAGGATGGATGAGGAAGCACGATGTGCCAAAGACAGCAGTCAAGAACAATCAATTTGAATCTATAGATGATCAAATATCCCGCGACGTCCAAGGTAATCCGCTTATTAAGTTACTACATTTATAAAAACATCATCCAATTATATTTTACAGATATACTAGAAAGGCCAAGACCGAATGATTCTAGAGAAATCAACATGACTAGGACAATTTATGAATCGTGCTTAGATACAGGTATAAACTTAAAGACATAATTAGAAAAATAATTGTTTATTCAATTGGTGCGTTTTTTACAGAGACAATTGAATCAGTTGGTGCGAAACCTCTAGTTCACTTATTACTTCATTCTCACGGAGGTTGGCCAATGTTAACTCCAAAATGGAATGAAAGCTACTTCGATTGGAAAAATGTCAGCGCCTCAATTCGCACTCAATTGGGATTAGATTTGTTCTTTAGGGTTGAGACACAAATCGATCCAAAGAATAAAGATCAAAACATAATCGCTGTACTTTATATTATTAATTAAAATATTAATTGTTTATTCGTATAAATGGGACATAATTGCATTGGTAGATTTTTCCTGTTGTCCCAGCAGAGGAGAGGATAAGTATAGATAAAATAGATGAATTAAGAAACGTTCTATCGGACACTGACGATGACGAATCATCAGAAATGTTTAAACGATTCCATTTCAAAATGAATTCATTTGAACTTGAAGATGTTCGAGATTTTCAATCCTCTTTAAAGGTATCCGCATAATAGATACATTATAATTTACCTAAATGACATTTTACTTTACTCGCCCATCCAGTTAATCTATTCAAAGTCGGTTTTGTTTAATCGACTAAAACGGTTAAGATCGGAGTCTGAGGAAGAGGGCCTCGAATCTTTCGTAACAACTATCTCGTCCCTACAAAATTCTACTAGTGGCTACAAGAAAAACGGAAAAGTGAGTTATATACAATCTGATTTTTTGACAAATAATAAATTATCTCAAAAATATTATGTTACAGGTTGAATGGAAGACTTATCTTCAAAACTTTTTTTCGGTAGTTAACATTACAATTAAGAGCGGTGAAAGAATATTGGTCCCGAACGTTAACTTCATTACTGATTTGTTATCTTTATTGGATAAAACGCCAAAGAGAGTTATTGGTAAAGATTTATGTTATTTGATACAGTTTAAGGTTGTAAAAAATATATTTCTTAACTTGATTTTTACCATAGCAAATTATTTCCATTGGAAGCTTATAGAAGACACTGTGGAAGATACAAAAACTGGTAAACGACTTGAAGAGCTACTAGAATTTTTGGGGAAACCCGTCGACGGGTGTGATTTATATATATTGTAACAATTCAAGAGAAATGATTAATTATATTTTTCATTAGATTTAGAGAGATGATTTGCACGGCTAAAGTGAGACAGCTTATGGAGCCAGCAATCTCTGCTGAATATATAAAAAGATTTTACCATCCCAAGGGTAAAAATGAGGTCAATATATTAATTAAAAGATAATTAAGCTGTGATCGTGCTAAAATGTTTTCTATATAAATAGGTTACAGAAATAGTTTATAATTTAAAAGCAGCTTTCCGTTCTTCTTTGCCAAATATGGGCATGGATGCAGCAACGCAATCAAAGGCATTGGAAAAATTAGCTTCGATGAAGGAAACGATTGCTTATCCTGAATGGATCACCAACGCTACTTTCATGAAAAACTATTATCAAGGAGTAATCCCTGTCGCTTTAATATAAATGTAATCAAAGATCCATGAAATAAGTATAATATAATTTTTATTATATTTTAGTTAAATGTGAACAAGGCGACATACTTCGACAATATGCGGAGCATCAATAAAGTAATAGCGATCAATGATCTGAAATCACTTCGCCAGAAACGAAGAAATGATGAGCAGTAGGCGTTTAAAATTTAAAATGCTAAAGCGTTTAACATATTAATTGCAACTCAAATTTTAGATGGATGTCACCATATCTTTACGATCAAAATGCCGAGTACCGACCTCAGAGCAATGCATTAGGTAATTTTTTTTCATTAAATTTTCATCATTTAAAAATTGATACACCTTTGGGATTTTCAAGCATTTTCATTGGGAATTCTGCAATCGCCTGTATATAAGACCGGTCGTTTACTAGCGTAAGTTTTAATTACTTTCTATTTCAAAATAATATCAATACTAATTGTACTTGCTGATTGTACAGTGTTAACTATGGTTCCCTCGGAGTAATAGCTGGTCACGAAATTGCGCATGGCCTTATCGGCACCGGTATTCCATTAATACCTACTTAAATACAATTATGCGAAAATCCAACTTAAATTTTTGTGCAAGGCCGTAAATATAACAAAGTCGGAAAAGAAGAGGATTGGTGGTCAAAAGAAACTAAGGATCAATTTAAAAAGCTGTCTAAATGTTTTGTTAATCAGTACAACAACTATTCTATACTGGAGCTGGATAAATCAGCAAAGAAGAAGGTAAATTTAGATTGATAACGTAATGTATTAAACAAGTACGATAAGGATTGCTTATTAATAAGGTAAATGGAACATTGACGCTGGAGGAAAATATTTCTGATTTGATGGGCGTGAGCCAAGCCTTTAAAGCCTATCGGAGTTATGTCACCCTCAAAGGCCCTGAAGCCCGACTGCCTGGGTTGAAGCAGTTCAGTCCTGAACAACTGTTTTTCGTCTCTTTCGCCAACAAGTTTTGCGTAAACTACTCGAAGGAAGGCCTCAATCAAACTTTGATCTCGGATACTCATAGTCCTGAACGATATCGCATTATTGGTGCCCTATCAAACTCGGAAGAATTCTCTCAGCATTTCCAATGTCCAGTTGGCAGTCGAATGAACCCTTCTCTCAAATGCAAAGTGCTATTTTAGACATTTCATTAATTAAAAATAACTATGTCGAGTATGTTGTTTTTATCAAACTACAACCGGATTTGCTAGACAATAAAAAACGCGAATTTGTAATATTACATCCGTTTTAAATATTTTTTTTTACATAATTACATTACAAATTTGAGTTATAAATTTTAAATTGATACATTTGCATATATATCTTTTCCTAGAATTTGTTATTGGTGGCATGAGCACGCACTATTTCTCAAGCGGTATCCTTGCCCGCCCAGCAATAAGGCTCAGAGTTACATGTGGTGAAATAGCTATAACAGTTGCATGCTGAGAAGTGAGAACTCAATTTTCGTCTTAGTCATGTAAAACGTATTTCTCTTATATCCTTTGGTGTCTCTTAGTTCTCTTGGAAACGCGTTTGTATTTTGTAGCGGACTTACCGCTTATTTTCTGAATCAAAGGATTTATTGGGTTCTGAATCTATTTTTTTATCTGTGATTATTTTAGTAGTTGTCGAAAAATATCTCATGTATATTAGAGCAAAAGTAAGCCGAAATATGTGAACAATTTTTTTTTAAAAACATGTTCATCACGTAATCCGAACATTGCTTTCTCTTATAAAGGTTGTCGACTTCTTCCTTGGGTGTGCGAGAATCCAGAAATTTTTACGCCATTTTTTGAATTTTGTTTTGCCTCTTACGGAGATTCCATAATAAATTTAAGAATAGATTCTAAGGTGTACGAGGATTTATTTGATAAGACAACCCTCCGAAATAACCAGAACAACACTTATTGGCTATGTATACAGTATCGAGGAATGCGCCGTCTACGTACTTGATCGATCGAAGAGAAATGCTAGGAATCAATACGGTCGTTGTCCTAATAAAAATTCATTTTAATAACATATTGGATTGGGTGCTTGAGATGAGATAGCGACAAATGGTCAAGGAATGAAAATGTGTAACGCATTTGTTTTCAATACCCCAACCGGCCAACACTTTTGTTGTTTTTCTCTTGCTCTTCATATATCACGATTAAATACATTTCAAGGTATACAACATAATTATTATCTTACCTGTAGATATTAATTACATCCGATAAGTGTTGTTTATGTTTGAATTAAAGATAAAACTTTCAACAAAGAATCACTACCACAATATGGCCTGGACAATCAAACATTTTTGCTTATTGGCCACTGTCTTTCTCGTCCTCTTCATAACTGTCATTTTCAACGGTCAAGCTCATCATCAAGATTATATCAAAGGAGTATTTCAGTCTTTTCAATCTGGTAGTTATCCTGACGAACTAAAACCAAAGAAAGAGATGATAAATTGCCTAGCTGAGCAGCCGTCCTGGATTAATAAAAAGCCGGAAGAAATGTCGGCCAAAGAGATCATGGATTATTTCAGCTGGTCCAACTCTTCTTCTTGTAAACTAGCTCACGATTTCGGCGGGAAGATGATGACAAATCCAAGCGGACTGGATGGACAGAAGGCGATCTGCATCCAGCCGCCATCCGTTGCTCCTCCACCCGGTTCTTGTATCGTCTACTCCATTGGGATCAACAACGAATGGAGCTTCGACGACACCATGGAAAAGTACGGATGCACCGTCTACGCATTCGACCCATCGATGAAGGATGCACAAGATCAATTCAATCGAAGTTCCGGGATTCATTTCTACAAAATTGGATTGGGTGCTCAAGATGAAACGAATTCTAAAGGATGGAAAATACTGACTATTGGAAGCATCCGCCAGCTTTTGGGCCATCAGGATCGAATCATAGATTATTTGAAGATGGATATTGAGTTTGGCGAGTGGGACGTCTTGCCTGAGCTCATGAAGCCTGGTAATTTGGATCAAGTGAGACAATTGGGCATCGAGATCCACTTACATAGTGATGGTTTTTTGAGAAAATACCAAGATTTGGCTGGGATCCTTTGGTCATTGGAGCGGGAAAACGGGATGATTCGCTTCGACTCGAAAGCCAATCCGTGGTATTCGGGACATTTCAGCAATTTGGGAATTCAAGGATCTTTCGGCTATGAGATTGCTTGGTACAACCAAAATTTTCTGTAATTTTGCTAGATTGTTCATATGAGTTTAATGGTTTAAGCCCTAAACCACATGCTAAAAGTCATTTGTTCTGCCTTTGTTATATACCAATAGGATGGGTGGATTGGTTTGGTACCAAACTAACTTTTTTTTATCTTCACATTTGGTGCCCAAAAGATCTTAAATGTAATCACGTTATATCAAAAAAGGACTGGTGGCTAAAAAAAAACAACTAAGGGACACTTCAAAAGTGTTCTCTTGATTAATGTAGCTAACTACTTTGTAACGCGGAGCTGGAAACATAAAAAGGTTCATAAGAAGATGAAGGTAAAATTCATAAAGCAATGTGGGTTAAATATGATGAATAAATTGAATGGTATTTAATATTGACAGCATGACTCATTACATATTATTCACGAAAAAACTCTGAAAAATAAATATTTAAGACGCATAAGCGATCAAAACGAAAATATAATTTTTATTGTCGAGCGCGAGCGAGCGTGAGTAAGGCCTTTATTTAAAGCACATCTAAGACAGCCCTAATTCCTGTTATAATTACCTACATGTATGCCTATAATCAGTGTTATTAATATCCGAAGCCCTAGCGCCTGGACTAAGAAGTTAAATCCTGAATACTGTTATTATCCTTGATTTTTTGAGAACAATGAAGAAATCTTTGCAACAATTTCCTATTGACTACAAATGTACAATAGATACCACATGGTAGTTTTTATTACCGTACTGTTGCGAGCGAATAGCGATCCTAATAAGTCATTTCCCCTTCAAGTTCTTCGGAGCATATCGGGTACATAGACCAGTTTTTTTTAGTCCTTTTGTAGTTTGTCGTACGACGATACGGCAATCTCTATGATATTTATACATATTTTCATTCAAATAGCCTATTCAAAAAAAATTACGGTTCATCAAAAACTATTTTTCATCTATTTTTAAAGGTAATATAAAAAAACTGTTTCCGGCAACTTTGCACATCATTCAATAACAATAACAAGCAACCGTATTCCATATATCCTCTTTTTTAAAGATAAATCAACTTCTTCCCTCTATTTATTAACAATAAAATCCATGGTCGTAGATATTGAGTATAAGATAAAGTCCGAATTACGTCGCCAATCAAAAGGTAAGAAGCTTTCTTTACTATTTTAGACTGAGAGCATTTAATGAACAGTGGACTTATTGATGAAAGTACTCTTATGATCTGGAAAGAAAGCAATGACCTGATAGATACTGCACTATACTATGTACGTAACGGTGAATTCTGTTAAATGAGCGTGATTAAAGAATCATAAAGAGTATGTTTACTTATACCCAGTAAAAGTCCCATTGTTATAGCTAACTTAAAACCTAAAATATATTAACGGAACAATTTAAAAAAAGAACCTAGCAAAAGCTCTTCTTATTAGGTTCAAAGTGACTTTTGTTTTTATATAGATAGATTTTTGGACCAAAAGTGTATTAATTACAGTAGCTTCAGACAGAGAATTCACAATAGCATAAATTTTTTTAAAGGAAATATATTGTACTGTACTGTATAGACATGCATATCTTAAAAATAGTCTTTTGTTGGTATCATGAACGCGCACTATTTTTTACCGCAGGTGGAAGACGCAACAAAACCCGCTTAGTAAAGAACAAATAAACGTTATATGTGGCGTAATATCTGAATTCTGACTTTCAGTTTTAGAGCCCAATATATCGCGCTAGGCTCCTATACAGTACGTACAGCTCATTCGTTCTATGTACTCCAGCTAGTCAACACCGTTGTTGCTTTTCTCCTTTTTTTTTGGCTGATTATGATTATGATTAACCAAGGTAACAAGTCAGTCAGAACCATTATTAATTTACCAACACACCTAATCTAATCCATTTTATTTGTTTTTAAACAAAAGTTTAAACCGTTTCAACGAATCCGAGAATATCCCTTCCACAAGATGGGAACCTGGACAATCAAGCCTTTTTTCTTAATATGCACCATCATTCTCGTCCTCTTCTTAATGGTCATTTTCAATAGTCAAGATCATCCTCAAGATTATGTCAAAGGAGTGGTTCAATCCTTCCAATCCGGTAGTAATCCTGGTAAACTTGCAGCAAAGAAGATGCCAAGAAACTTCCTACCTGAGCAACCTTCCTGGACAAATTTGAAACCGGAAGAAATGTCAGCCAAAGATATTATGGATTATTTCAGCTGGTCCAACTCTTCTTCCTGTAAACTAGCTCACGATTTCGGTGGTAAGATGATGATAAATCCAAGCGGATTGGATGGACAGAAAGCGATCTGCATCCAGCCGCCATCCGTTGCTCCTCCGACCGGTTCTTGCATAGTCTACTCCATCGGCATCAACAACGAATGGAGCTTCGATGACGCCATGGAGCAGTACGGATGCACCGTCTACGCATTCGACCCATCGATGAACGACGCCAAAGATCAATTCAATCGTAGTTCTAAAATCCATTTCTACAAAATTGGATTAAGTGCCCGAGATGAGTCGAAAGACTCTAGAGGATGGAAAACTTTGTCTCTCGAAAGCATCCGCAATCTTTTAGGTCATCAGGATCGAGTCATAGATTACTTGAAAATGGATATTGAGTTCGGAGAGTGGGACGTCTTGCCTGAGCTCATGAAGCCTGGTAAACTGGATCAGGTGAGACAATTGGGCATCGAGATTCATCTTCCAAGTGATGGCTCCTTGAAGAAATACCAAGAGTTGGCTGGAATCCTCTGGTCGTTAGAGCGTGAATACGGGATGATTCGCTTCGATTCGAAATCCAATCCGTGGTTTTCTGGACATTTCACAAATTTGGGCGTCCAAGGATCTTACGGCTACGAGATTGCTTGGTACAACCAAAAATTTCTTTAATGCTTAAATTGTTAAAACAAGTTCAAATGTTTTAAGCAGAAGTCAGACGAAGAGTTTTCCGTCGATTTTGTATATTTATAGGTCGTTCTTTAAATATATGATTGAACTGAAAGAATTGACTTTCAAATTTATTTATTTTAAATTTTACTAGGAATTAGTTAGAGTCAAGACAGTCAAACTCGGCAACCTAAGTCAAGACCTAATTGCCTTATTGCGTCTGTTGAAAATTGCGCATCGCCGGCGATCGTTTATCAGGCATTTATTACCAATGTCTTGTGTGGTTTTAGGTATTTTTATACATCACTTTAATAGTAGCTTTAAGAGAAGGCTTACTAGTTACTACGCGCTGTTTTTCGCCTTTAACGGATTGCTGCGAGCGAAGCGATTCTAATAGCTCATATTTCCTTCGAAGCATATCGAACACATAAAACATCCTTTGTGGATTTTTTGGAGCCTCTTTTGTACTTTAGTACTTTAGGTGGGAAATTTCCGGAATACAACTGTTTTTTAAAAATATGTTTTTTTAAAGTGTAATAATATATTATTTTAAAAACTTTTTCCGGGTTCCGCAGCAACTATGCACGTCATTGAATAACCTATAGTCCGTATAGGTATATATCTCATCGAGTTTTCAGGTTGTGTTTTCAATAAGGAGCTGTCGAAAAAGAAGAGTGTAGTTTTTCTCACTTTTTTAAATATATACATATATTTCATCCTTTTTTTGTAAAATATGAATGAACTTATGAAATCCACGGCCACAGAGATTAAATCAGGGAAATCGGAATTACGCGATATTAAACGCTAGCTAAAAGCTCGTTAAACTATTTCAGTCTGAGATCATTTACTGAAAAGTATTTACTTATTTAAAATGAGGGGGATTTCAAGATTAAAAAAAAAATTGTACGAAACGAAATCGCGTATTGTACGCCCTATAAAATTATAGATAAATTACGACCTCATTTGTAACATATAATAACGACTATTTAAAATGACTTTTGAAATAAAACATAGCAGTGAACAGCCAAACACATTTTTATTTATTACGTATCAAAATAAACTAACTTTGATAGATCGTGTTAGCATCTTAAGACTAATCTTTGGTTGGTACCGGTATGGCGGTAGCCTATAGCAATGTCTGATGAACGTGAAATATTTCTATTTGGTCAGGTGACAGACGTGCCCAAATTTATTTATTAACAATTATTATCAGTTGAAGAGCAAATAAACTTTCTATGAATGTGTGAATTAACCACATATGTTTATAAATTAGTGTCAACTCTCTAATGTGTTTTGTAAAAGTGTTCCAAATCCACAAATATCAATTTTTATATCAAATCGTTTTATGTTATTTTACAGAAAATTTAAATTTTCACGCAAGAGATTTTTACAACTTCATTAGGATTGTTTGTATCCACTAACGAGCCCGCTTAAGATATTCCTCGATACTTTTTTAAATACGGTACTAAACTTTAAATTTTAAAAATGCGCTAATTTGATTTTAGCTGGGCTGTTGGTTCTTAAACCCACTGTTCCTATAACGCGTGAATTTAAATTTAAAATTAACGACACCGGGTTTTGAAACACTGATATTTATGGCCATCGGCTCATGTTTCAGAGAGAAATGAACTGAGAGGAAGTGCGTGCGTGAGAGAAGCCAGAGTGAAATGAAAATCTAGCGTCCTATAGCTTAACTATTGGAAGAAAAGTAACCACGGCATTCCAAGAAGTGGGAATGCAATTGATTGCAATGGGCTATGTATATATCCAGGGCAAGTATCCCGTTCGTTCTCTGATAGTCTATGGCGGGCCTCAGCTGCCAAAATTTTTTGTCTTTAGAAAAAAATATTTTTATCATTATCTTAAAAAAAAAATTCATTATAACAAAAAAAATCTTTATTTCATTAATATTTTTTCTTATTTCATTAATTTTTTAGTCTTATTAATACTTGAAATTTTTTCTTATCTTATACAATTTTTTTTGTCTTATTATTAATTTTTTTGTCTTCTTTCATTTCATTTTTTTCTCATTTCATTTGAAAAAAAAAATTTCGTATCATTAACTTGGCCCCCTGGCGGTGGAATTTCACGACCGTAGACATCACCAAATGCTAAACGGCGCTCACGAATGTCAACCGGCACGGTTCGCACGGAAAATTAAGAACTAATCAAATTAAGATTACGATGAGATTAGGAGTTACTTTTTCCATAGTTTTAAATTATTTATTACGCATGCTGATTGGTTTGTGCTAATTCTCAATCATTTTTCTGTACCATATGCAGTTACAAATACAGGAAAACAACACACTAGCTCAGATTCAAAAAGAGCCGTCAATTAACAGTCGTGAGCGTGAGAGTTTTTGGTGTTGTCACACGACCGTCAGATTTCACCGCCAGGGGGCCAAGTTAATGATACGAGAATTTTTTTTTTCGGATGAAATGAGAAAAAAATGAAATGAAAGAAGAAAAAAAATTATAATAAGACTAAAAAAAGTTAATAAAATAAAAAAAAATTAAAATCATTAATAAGACTAAAAAATTAAAGAAATAAGAAAAAACATTAATGAAATAAAGAAATTTTTTTGTTATAATGAAATTTTTTTTTGATGATAATGATAAAAATATGTTTTTCTAAAGACAAAAAATTTTGGCAGCTGAGGCCCGCCATAATAGTCAGCCAGTAAACACCGTTTTTGCTTATTTTTTTTCACCAATGATCAACGATACGATATTCTTCATAGAAAGGTGCTCACCAAGATATTTTTTTCAATGCATATTATTTAGATCCATCAATCATCACTTTATATTTTTTTATGGTAGGTTAAAACTTAAAAAGAATTGAAGAATTGCCACATTTAAACATATTTTCTTAATAGTCGCTATTTTGCTCGACCTCTTCCTAGTCATTTTCAATAGTCAAGCTTCTCATCAACATTACATCAAAGAAGTGTTTAATTTAGTTCAATGTGGTGGCAAACCTGACGAACTAACACAAAAGAAGGAGTCAATAAATTGCTTAGCTGAGCAGCCATCCTGGGTAAATATATGGAAACCAGAAGAAATGGCCAGAGAGATCATGGATTATTTCAGCTGGTCCAACTCTTCGTGATTTAAACTAGCTCACGATTTTGGCGGTAAAATTATGGAAAATCCAAGTGGATTAGACGGATAGAAAGCAGTTTGCATCCAACCATCTTCCGTCCCTCCGCCGCCTGGTTCTTGTATAGTCTACTCCATCGGGATCAACAATGAATGGAGCTTCGACGACGACATGGAACAGTACGGGTGTTCCGTCTACGCAATCGATCCATCGATGAACGACGCCAAAGATCAATTCAATCGTAGTTCCGGAATTCATTTATACAAAAGTGGATTGGGTGCTCGGGATGAGACGAAGGATTCTAGAGGCTGGAAAATTCGGACCCTTGGAAGCATCCGCCGGCTTTTAGGCCATCAGGATCGAGTCATTGATTACCTAAAAATGGATATTGAATTTGGCGAGTGGATTGGTGTGGGCGTAATTTTTTCAACTATCCATAAATCATAATTTAAAACTATTTTATTGAGAAAATTTTATTTTCACCAATCATGACGCTATTTTGTGTAAACATCGACTCACAAAAAAATCACATCAGTACACTATTTAACAGTTTTATGAAAACGAAATTCTCATATGATGACTCTGGTAGCCAGCGCCTCCAGTGACCTAACGGTAGGAAAACACAGAAAATACGAAGAAAATTCTCCGAAATACGATGAAAAACTGACTTTTATGTAGATAAAGTTAACTATATAGCGTGTCTAGATAAGTAGATAACCTGTCTATTACTTTAGTTAACTAAGACAATCCAAAGTCTTTGATATCTTATCCAAGTAGATAATTTTGGTCCCGTTAACACGATATCTTATTTAGATAAAGCATTATCGCAGGACCCTGCCCGGACATCCAGTCGGCCAATGAGCCAGTCACGGAGTCGGTAATCCCCTCTTTGCTCTCTCACCTTTTGGTTTTCTCTTTGTGATCAAGTCCATCCTTGCTCCGTTGCTCGGCACGAGGCCTTAAGCCCAAGTACATTTTCTCTCTTGTTTTGGTCTATAAATGATGATCTAACAATAGGTAACCGAGTACATATTATTTATGCATGATTGACATTACTTATTTTTAAATTACTGTTTTAAATTCCTATGAATAGAAGAGTTTCACTGCCAAAAATGGGAGCCTTGACGGTCAAACATCGTTGCTTATTTACCACTATCTTTCTCGCTCTCTTTCTAACGGTCATTTTCTACAGCCGTCATCAAAATACCATCAAAGGGGTGTTTCCTTCTTTCCAATCCTGTAGTAATCCTGACGAACTTACAACTCATAAGATGCAAAAAAACTTCCTTCCTGAACAACCCTCCTGGATAGATCTGAAACCGGAAGAAATGTCGGCCAAAGAGATCATGGAATATTTCAGCTGGTCCAACTCTTCTTCTTGTAAACTAGCTCACGATTTCGGTGGTAAGCTGATGAAAAATCCAAGCGGATTGGACGGACAGAAGGCGATCTGCATCCAGCCGCCATCCGTTGCTCCTCCACCTGATTCTTGCATGGTCTACTCCATCGGCATCAACAACGAATGGAGCTTCGACGACACCATGGAGCAGTACGGATGCACCGTCTTTGCATTCGACCCATCGATGCACGACGCACAAGATCAATTCAATCGTAGTTCTAAAATTCATTTCTACAAAATTGGATTGGGTGCTCGGGATGAGACGAAGGATTCTAGAGGATGGAAAACTCTCTCTCTTAAAAGCATCCGCAATCTTTTAGGTCATCAGGATCGAGTCATAGATTACTTGAAAATGGATATTGAGTTTGGCGAGTGGGACGTCTTTCCTGACCTCATGAATTCTGGTGAATTTGATAAAGTGAGACAGTTGGGAGTCGAGATTCACCTTCCTACAGGTGGTGGCTTGAAGAAATACCAAGAGTTGGCCGGAATCCTTCGATCATTGGAGCAGGAATACGGGATGATTCGCTTCGACTCTAAAGCCAATCCGTGGTTCTCTGGATATTTTTGGCGGTTGGGCTTTCGAGGATCTCGCGGTTACGAGATTGCATGGTACAACCAAAAATTTCTGTAATTTTGCAAACCAATTTATACAAGTTCAAATGCTTTTAAAGCTAGACGAAGAGTTCTTTTGTCGACTCCGATATATTTATTGATTTCTCTTTTTGGTAGTTAAGGTTAAAAAATGTTCTGAAAACTTCCTTTTAATCCTCGTGTACGCAGGTTGTATTCGAATCGAGTTTTTTTTTTTTCTCTATGCATAAGGATTTTATTTTATGGGATATTCCAAATTATTGTTTGATTTGATTGAAAATCTTTCTGAAAGACTCGGAAAGAATTTAAGTCAGTAACGCAGAAAAGCTTCTTTTTTTCTTTTTGGTGATTAAGTTTGATTTATCAGGACGGGCGGTGTCAATTCAGACATTTATTTTTAGCGTTATACATCGTAATTTGGATCGAGGCGGCGCTCTTCTTATGCCACTGATTCATTTTGTTTAGTAATTTTAATTTTCCTCCGAAGGATGTTATTTTGACCGGTTAACGTTGCGTTAGGGTGAACCGTTAATGTATTTTAAATAGCTTCACGATAAAGCATAAGTTTTGTAAGACGCGCGCAACAATCAAGCGCGATGTACTCATAATGTATGAGGTTTTTATCTGAATAACAAATATTGTATTCATCATGAAAAAAGGTCTAACAAGATTTCAGATCGCTTGTTGTTTACAACTCTTCCAAAAAATAATATTTTTGAGAGAGTGTGAAATAACAAAATTTAACAAATTATTCCGTATCGGAAGGACGGGTGAAACGATAAACTCGTAAATGTCCCTCATAATCTATGCCAGACCCAATAGATACGATGCACAGATCTGCATCCAACTTCAAAGATATTCTCGAAAAACAGTCAGATAAAATATCATCCAGATAATCAAGCCGGATTCTTCTCAATAATTTACAAGTCAGAGAATCTAATAGTTCCAGGACAAACACCATGCAATCTTGCCCTTTGTGACGGTCAGGTCGTGCGTAAAGTACACCAAGTAGATCCATGTTTGATTCGTAGTCCCAAGCCACAAGTGAGTATTCTGTAGAGAAATAATAGAAATTTAGAAAAGAATAATAATTTATGAAAAAATCAGTCATCTCACCGTCGAGTTTCTTCCGTAGAACCACCGAATTTGAATGTCTTTTAACTACTCTTCCATCTTTTCGTGTTGTCTTTAAACATTCAGCAAGATCAGTAGCACGATCTAAGGAATGGACAGTAGCTATTGCATCTTTGATGTTGCATATTCTAAAGAAAAAATAAATTTAGAAAAAATAATTCTTAGTTAGCCTTATTTACTCACCGCAAAGTACCCCCTTCGGTGAATATCAAACGCGGCGATCCATCGGGATGAAAATGGGCTCCTCTATGAAACGAAGATAATATCTTTCCTCTAATATCATCAAGCTCTAAATTATTGGTATCAAGATTCCGAACCTAAAATAGTAGTAATTCAATATCTACTTGATTTATGGTAATTAACATTAAAAATTGAAGAAAACTTGCGCGATAACTGAGGCAACCGCTTTTTTCAAGCGAGTGGAACGGCGAAAAGGTGCCAATGTTCATGATACCAAATATGTAAGATTCCAAAGTGCGCAAAACAGGAGGCGCTCTTTTCTTTGAGGCATAACAAGGATTTTAAATTAATAAGCGAGACAAATAAATAAACTGATCATTAATATACCTTAGTTCGCTGGGCGCAAACATCGGAAAGACTGTACAACTTGAATTCATGCTGACGAGTTTTATTCTCGTGAATTGTAAATAAAATATCTCTGCTAATTTCAGCACCTTTAATAGTTTTGCCGAAAACTGATTTCCTAATCTGCAGTAAAGCACAATTTAGGCGTTAAATGGCAACGCATTTAAAAAAATGTAAATACCTCTAGAAGTTGAAGAAACATTAAATAAGTGTCACACTGGTAAAGAACAATTACCATGAGGATATCTATTTTCTTCTCAAATTTCTTTTGAGAGGATACTGCCAATAAGCCAGTTTCATCATCTAAATAGATTTCAGAAAATAGGAATCCATCAGGGAGGTCAAGATTCTCTAAAAATTCACCAGTTTTCATATCTACAGTATGGATAGTCTTGGCAGTGATGAAATAGAGAACTGAATTGACACCTAAATGTGCATTTTGAAAATTGAAAACAATAATGTAGTAACACAATTTAAAAAATAAAATAAGGGCACATATAAAGTCTAATATAAACCCAATCGATAACATGTTGCTGGCTTGTTGATGACAGCACCATATGACAGGTCAGGCCGGTGGTCCTTCATAACCTCTTCAGAGAATACTATTCTGCTCTTTAGAAATGTGGTTTCATTTGTTGGTCCATTCAAACAAAATATTTTAAGACCTGTGATAGAAATAAAATTTTTAAAATGATATGTAAAAATATTCTAGCATAAATTTTACATCTTAAATTAAAGGGACATCTGATCAGCAAGTGCCCATCACTGTAGATAATATCATGGCAATTTTCTGCTGTCACCAGAGCTGCCTTACGTCGTGGCTTAAGTCCTGTAATAAACCCAATATTAAAAGACGACTTCAAAATAAATAAATAAATAATATAAGGATATACCATTTTGCGCCGTAATTGAAGCCTTGAGTATTTTCGAATTGAGTACTCTTAATGTGTGTGTCCTGGTCATAATTTCGCGCGATAAAACAAGTTTTAATAGGGAAACACGTGGTTTTCCGGCACTTATTGACATCTTCGTCATTCAAATGAAAAAGAACTCCCGTCGGGCCGTAGGACTAGGCCGACAAAAGGAGTAAACAATTGGCCAAGTAACGAGTAACAGGTTGACAGAGCCACCTGGTAGATTTATTTAGGTATCATTAAGCCAATAATTACCCAAGCGCCCGAGCCCTTTATTTTTCGCGAAATAATTCGCATTTCGCGGTAAGACTTTAAAAACTTTAAAAAGAGAGATTCTGACGTAGGTATTTACCGGGGAAATAATTCACATTTTTATGTAACATTTGATCGTAAATTAATTAGCACTTGAAGGCGGGAAAATAATAAAAATATTTTTGTGAATATTGCATTATTCACGCACTAATAAGAAAACAAAAAAAAAAACAACGAAAAACTGCCGACAGGCGATAGTACTCGAAGAATGGGCGAGTAGGCGACCGCTTATTCTGAGAGCCGCCTGGTGTCGTTTGACAGTAACCTGGTTAGACCTGTTTGGGGTCGTTCCGCAATACCATATGAATATGATTTTAAGTCTGAAGCAATTTTTCTCACATATATTACGCGTTTATTGGAAAATAATATGCAAAGGCACTTCTAATTTTCGACTAGAAATTAAATTATTTGAGTATTGGAAGGTGAGAACATAGTTCGTAATCTATGACGGAAGATAAATTATGGAAGAACAACATTTAATGCTGAAACTTCCCGCGCGATTCCTGAAAAAATAAATAAAATTTTAAAAATTAGCATTTACTTGGGTTCTAATTAGGCGACGAGATTAATAATTACCACACAGATTGCTTCCAATAGCGATTTTCAGATACCCTTGAATTCCGAAATCAGCTCCCCAAGAATTTCTAACGATGTAATAAGGAATTGGTCCTCGAGTATCATATCCAACAACTTGCACCTTAGTTAATAAAAATATTTTTAACTGCGTTTTTAAATTTTCATTATACAATATTTCTTATTTACTTACAGCGTGATTAATTCTATCTTGGCAGTGATATTGTATAATCCCTCCTAAATAATCCTGCCAGGTGACTGCATCTACCGCTGCCGTAACCGGTCCATGGAAGGCTAAAAGTCTTTTAAATAGCTCCTCGTTTTCTGCCAAACTAATCATTACAAAATTAATTATGTTTTGGCTCTAGAAAAAGTATTTTAAAAACCTACTTATAACAAGTGTAATTTGAAGCCAAATGGATTCCTTTTGCACCTCTGGAAATAAAGAAAATAAAGCGAATTAATTTTAGCTTTGACTATTTATCAAAGCATTATTTACTCAGGTGGAGCTCTGCACTTTTCACTGGCAAGAGTCAATGGGTATTGTTTTTCTTCCAGCAAGCTTACATTTGATGAAACCATCCAGCTCAAGGCGGTACAGGTATCACCTCCGACACAGCCCTTATTACCATTCCTCGCACAGTCAATTACCTGTGTCACAATAAATTGATAAAGAACAATCTTTTCCAACTAGGAAAAATAAACTGAATTACATACTTGTTGTGTGCTTATCTGTTTTAACATTCCTGTTGAGAGGGCATACATGCTCTCTATAGTTTCTACTGTGCTAAAAGCCCAACATGCTCCACAGCTTAGTTGATTCTTCACAGGACTAATAATATGCTTGTCCCTCCTAAGAAATAATTTCATTTAAATAGAACATACTATAATCTATATATTTTACCAATCAACATGATCTGGTAGTGTATCTCCCTCCTTAAAAATCTGTCTTTTTCTTCGTGCCTTCCTGCTGCTGAGTGAATTCAGTTTGAGGACACAAGAAGCCGGGCTTGGCTGGTGCTTCAGGAGCATCGCTTCAAATTCTTCTGCTTCCAGGTCTGAGAATTTAGTGACACCAAACTGTACATCATCATCATCATGCAGGGCATTGTAATTTGCAGCTCTTTCCAAACTCCTCTGTAAACAAAGGATATGATTCATTATATATTATCTGTCAATGATGAAAAGAGGAAGCCCAAAAGGAAACCTTAAAAATGTCAAAGCGTCGTGCCATCTCCGAAGGGTTATTCACATAGCTCTTATTGTGCTGCCGCAGAAATTCTTGAAATTGCTGTTCGAGATCATCGTTTATTCGAACTGGAATTCCCACGAAACACAAAGATAATAAACCTAAACCATAAAGAACATTTTTCCACGTCACAGCCATTTCACTACTTTTGGAGTTGTTTTCTTTTTCAAAACAAGCAGACAACTTCAGTAATCGATGTGCTATCGCTAAGTATCAATATGTATATATCGATACTTAACTTCCCCGATAGTTATCGAATCATGCAATGTCAAAAGATGTTTTTCCCGGCTGTCAAGAGTCTCGTTTTCTTCGTAATTTGCATTGCTTTTGCATTAGTGAGTATACTTTCTAAAATCTTTTTTTTCTGTTTGCATTATTAGATTTCCTTTCCCTGTTCATAAAGAGCCTAATTAAGTGTGTTTGATACATTTACTTTGACTTAATTTTCAGGAGTCTGTACACAGTGCACATATAGTAACTTCCTTTTGCTATTGGAAATATGCACACTCATTTTATTGATCTCTTTCTACGCTACAATATATTCAGGCTGATGTGGATGTCGACAGCTCGTCCGTTATCCTCCTGTCTCACTTCCTTGGATCTACTCACACCTACGAATCTAGAGGGCAGATAAATATTAGGAGTTTGAAAACAGGATCTCTCACTGTCCAGCAAGATTCTTCTTTTGAATTCAATGACTTTCTTGTAAGTATATATAAATAATTTAACCTTGTATTAACCTTTAATTAATCTTTTGACTCTTATTGATGCAGAAAGCAGCAGAAAATGATGAATTTTATCATCTGGAAGCCCTTGTGAAGTACAATGGAGTTGAGAGGACATTTCTCTCTTCTACAAAAGCTGTAAGATCACCTTTATATTAACATTTTTCCTAAACTATAATTTATTTACTTTGCAGTGCTTGTTGTTTGAGTCCAAACTCTCTGATATCATCACTGTTCATGTGGATTTGATGGGCAATATCTATGGAGTATCTGTAGCAGCTTCTCAAACTCAATGTGGAGGAGAAGTCCCAATATTTGATCCAGTTTTCAATTCCACAGTTTTAATCTCTTACATGGAGCATGGCCCTGTGTAAGTTCTTAAAATAAATCCATATTTCACACTATACATTCTAAATCTTACATCTTTATCACAGGCCTGATGTTGGCATGTATGTGCAAAAATTAGAACAAGAAAAGCTCGCAAAAGAACGAGGAGAAGTAAAAGATAACCGCTCTTTTATTGCCAAATATGTAAGTGATATACATTTCCATCCTTTCGGCTTATATTTATTTACCAACCCTATTCTTTTTATAGTGGATGTACATCCTGCCTCTTGTACTCGTTTTCATGATGTCCGGAGCGGGTAACGCGGAACAGCAGGCGGCCCGCTAGAAATGTGTACACCCATAACTCACATAATGTCATCATGTCAGTCATTACATAATTTTAAAGAATAATAATAAAAAGAGAGAGAACTTGAAAAAAAGTGCAATTTGTTTTTATTGGCGATGAAAAATTCACTTATACACGAAAAGGCAAGGGGGGTCTTAAAAGTGTGCTGGATTATTTTTTTAAAGGAAGGAAAATAAAATAACTTGTGTGCATTATTGACTAGAAGTTTGGGTTCACAAAATCTCATAAGAGTATGAAAGTGGATAATCGTCGCCGAAGAGCATACTGGTAGCGTCGTTGACTGCGTGAGGGAAAGGATCAAAGTTGACTTCCTCTGTCTGCATCTGATTCTCTTCCGTCACCTGAGTAACAAACTATTCCTATGTAAGTGCTTATTTTATTTTAAAAATAGAAATCAAAATTACTTGGATCGGATGGCACTGTTGACTCGGTTGGTGATGACGTTGTTGCTGGTGATGATGATTATGGTGATGCTGGATCTGATGGGGAAAAGGATCCTGCATGGAGAAGAGGCCCGATTCTTCCATAAGCTCATCCCGAGGAATCGGATTCAAAAATTCTATTGAAATTAAAAATAATTAGATTCTAATTAAAATGAGAATTTAAAATTTCACTATTACCTGGTGAACAAGATCCATTCTGTTCCATGTGAGCCAAGATTTGAAGGGGTCTTGCCAGGAATTCGACTTGGACGCGACCGCCTTCACAATTGTTGGCACCGCTGCTCTCGGCCAACATCAATTCGGCCGCTTTTTCAAAGGTCAATGGACTCTGCCGTCCGTTCTAAGTTTAAATTTCATTTAAAGTCTCATTATAAATATAAAAAATTATGTACAAGAAAAATACCTGATTAGAAGGCTCGTATTCCGTTGATTGGCCTACGGGAGGTGATCCTTCAGCCCGGAGCAGTTCCATGCAAGCTCGGGCCACTTCATCCTGTACTTCTTCTTGCTGAGTATTGCTACCATTACTGTTATTCTCTTTGGCTTTTTGCTATAATTTTCATTAGGAAATGTTAAGAGTAAGTTTAAGTATGAATTTTTAGCAAAATTACTGCGAGGTTGGCTGCGATTGTGCGAGCGGAAGGAGGCAATGCCAGAGTCCACAAATGACCCGTTCCGGTTCGGGCTTTAACACTTTTCCTAAAGTGGGGACTGATTGACAAATTGTGACGAACGGAATTCTTCCAACGATCATCATTGGCCTTGAAATACGGAAACCGTTCCCTGCATAATTTAAAAATTTAGTTTTTTTTTTCTTTTCTTTTTCTGTTGTATATAAAAGCGTTGTCATGGAGACCACACTATATAGCGTGCGTGATGTGCCTTCACACCTTTTATACGCCGTCGATCATTTGATTCACATACGCACCCCACCATTTCGAGCAGCGGGGAGGTACCAGGCTGTAATCACAACATGCAAAGAGAAGGGAGAGAGAGCAGCAGCACCAGAAAAAGTTGATTCTAGACTTGGTCACGGAAAGATCGTAAAAAAAAAAGGAAACGCGTGGCCGTTGTGTGTGGAACCTTTCCGTACCAGGTTCAAAAGAGCTAGGGGAGGTAAAAAAAAAAAAAAAAAAGGAAGGAAGAAGAAGAGTCATTCTGATGGCGAGCTCGGAAGTTGTTTCTAGACGACCTGCCGCCGTACCAGCTCGTTCATGTCACTGACTGTGAACACCAATTTTTTGTCGTCGCTACTTCTTTTGTTATACTATTAGGTCTTAAAAAGAAAACATTTGCAGTGGGACAAAAAAAAAGTAGTCGTCGTCGTCAAGATGATGGATAATATTCTTCGATTTAGATTGACTTTTCATCGATCCTTCTATTTTTTCTATTGCGCATCATAAAAAAAAAGTGGTAGGAGGTGACTTTTGGGAGGGCGCCCGAGTACGATGACGGTCTAGCGTGACGAGAGATGAGTCCAGCGGCCGTTATGGGTGCTCCGTCACGTCATCTACTCGTTACACCATCACACAATAATCAACTGCTTCTCTGTAGTATATACTGCGCTTACGAAAACCCAGTATAACCGAAAGTGCATCACAATATTATGTCTCTAGTTCTTCGACGTCTCTGATCGAATCAATAACTTAACATCCCCATTTGAGTACCTGGTACTACCTCACTCTGGTCAGGTCGTAACTCATCAAAATCACGGCCATGTGTCGACGACCTTTCGAAATAAAAGAATTGAGAAACTCACGAAATCCATCGGTAGATTTCAGCCACAGTTAGAGGCCCCTTCTCACTGAGGGCCTGTTCGATCAGCTCGGTGTAGGTGTAAGGAGGTTTAACGGCCGGTGTTGGATTGTGGGCAGCGCTCGAACCAGCGGGGCTGCTCCCTGATCCTCCATGATGGTTTTGATGATTGTTACTGTGTCCACTATTAGTTGAACTGGAAGGCTCGTTTGTTTCTTTGTTTACTGAACATTAAATTGTATTTTTAAAATGATTTTACTGGAATTAAGTTAAGTAATAAGATCTTACTTGGATGTGTAGTGGTGCTGGCCATTTTGTCCGCACTGTTTCCATCGTTGGGCAGTAGATTATCCAGTCGGAAATCGAGGAGCCAGAGGAGATTAGCGGCAGCGGAAGATTCGGCGGCCGGAGCACCGCCGCCTTCCGGCTGAACGTTTTCTTTATTTCCAACCAGTTTGCAAGTTGATGATGATGCCGCTGGATTATTGTTCTGTATAGTGATAATATTAGATCCGTTGTTGCTATTACTCCCGATTGATGTCGATGATGAAGTCGCCGTCGTGAAAGAGGTTATTGCTTCTGCTACCACGGATCCTGAATCTCGGGGCAAACGCATCCTCCGTATAATAACACTTTTTAATAATCACTTTTAGTCTTATAGCAACTCGAAAAAGAATAGACTTTACTCAATGGTGGATCAAGATGGTCGGACAGCGATTCACTCTAATCTCCGAATAAGCAGCAAAGAGAGAGAGTCCGATGCCCGAAACTCTTACCTGCGCATCCGACTTCACCTGTGCGCACCTTTGTGACCCCCCGCGCGCAACCGGCCAATGGTGATGATGCATCCCCCTTATTTCCGTGCAAAGGAATCATTTTGAAATTGAATGAAGAGAAATATAATTTAGTTTAAAGTAGTGACACCTATGACTAATTGTCATAAGCATGGTTATCTCAATTGTGTGATGTTTGAATAAGGTTTTTTTTTTGTAGTCATTATCATTTGATTTTTTATCAGTGGGAACACCATATCTCCCTATATACACATCACGGGTCCTAAGGATGACTATTCAACTTTGTAGGACATTTTCGAAACCGGCATTACGTGATCGTCACTGTAATTTAAGAGAAGCAAAAAATACAACATGTCTGTCAGGCGTCGTGAATATAAATTGCACTACTTTGATGCCAGGGGACGAGGTGAAGTGAGTCGACTCATTTTGGCGCGTAAGTATTACTTGAAAATAGTTTCTATACATTTTTAAAATCGTTATGAATAAAAATATGTTTTGCAGATGCCAAAGTTCCCTATGAAGATATCCGTTACTCGTTTGCGGAATGGCCTCAGCATAAATCAAGTAACAAAATTTGGGTTAAAAAATTCCAAGAAAAATTCAAATCAATATCGTTTTAATTCATTTAGAGATGCCCTTTGGTCAATTGCCGGTTCTAGAATGGAAAGGTCAGCTGCTGCCTCAAGTGAGTCATTATAAGTTTATCTCAAATGTTTATTGGCAGTTCATAAAGAACAAAATTGATAAATCGACAGAGTAGCGCTATGGAGCGCTTTTTAGCTCGCCGACATGGACTCGTTGGAAAGAATGAATGGGAAGAGGCTCAGGTCGACGCTTATGTAGCACTTCTGGGTGATGCTACGGAAAGTAAGATAGTAGGCCTACCGTTACTTGAAATTAAATTGCTAATTATAATCAATGTTATACAGTGGCTCGTCCGGTTTATATGGCTCGTGAGGATCCCGAAAAGATGAAAGAAGCTCTAGATGTTTTCTTAAAGGCTACCGTTGAACCCCTTCTTCAACGACTGGAACAGCGTTTGATTGAAAATGGATCGGGATTCCTAGTTGGCGATAAAGTATTATTTAAAATAAACTAGTTACACCGCTATAGTAACGGTTTTATACTTTATTTTTCTCCCTTTCATTATTAGTTGACCTGGGCTGATTTGGTTTTGTTCAACACCTGCGGTAACCTTAGGTAAAAATAAATATTTGCGTAATTAAATTGAGTTCACTGAAATTTATACTGAATAATACGTAAATTAGGGGTTGGGGTGCCGGTGCTGTAATTGACGCCTGGCCGCACGTAAGCAAGCTGTGCACTACGGTCGGAGAGATTCCAACCATCAGCGACTGGATTAAGAAACGTCCAATCACAGCGATGTGATTTTTTAAGGGCTATATTACTATAGCTTATTAATGAGTGAAATAATTATGTAAAAGAAGTAGAAATCTTCCTACGATCAAAATACACATAATTCACTTGATATAAATCTTCTCACAACTTATTATTCAGCAGGACGCCGTTCAGAACTTGTTCTATTGAATTTAAAATCAAGTGGAAAAGTAATAACCCTATTACACCTAAAGCTTTGATACGCTTAATAAACATTTTCATTTCTTTTTTCTGATAAATCAAAATTGGCATATGGTTGAAACTTTTTTGTTTATTTTGTCTCATTCTTATCATTTAAATCATTGAATCTTTTTATCATTATCACTTATTTTTATCTTCTTGTAGTCAGCTGATGGGACACCGTACACATCACGAGTTGTAAAGATAAATATCCATCTTTCAATCTTTGTGAGACAGTTGTAACCGTCTTTTCGTGATCATCAATACTCGCTCAATATCCAATTAAGTAATGTCTGTCAGGCGTCGTGAATACAAACTGCATTACTTTAACTCGAAAGGACGAGCGGAAGTGAGCCGTCTCATGTTGGCATGTAAATAATAAATTTAAAGATACCTTCTATTCATTTTTTGAAAATTTATTGTACCAAAATACACTTATTTAGATGCCAAAGTGCCGTACGAAGATATTCGCTATTCCCAAACGGAATGGCCTGAAGTTAAGCAAAGTAAGATTTCAAATTTTACTTTTATGCAGACTAATTTGAATGTAATCATATAATTCTACTCTTATTACTATTAAAATCATGTAGAAATGCCCTTTGGTCAATTGCCAGTTCTGGAATGGAAAGGCCAGTTGCTGCCTCAAGTAAATTGTTATTAGTAGTTGATATGATAACCATGCGATATTATGATTTTCTATATTCATATTTTACAGACTAATGCCATCGAACGCTTGATCGCACGTCGACATGGGCTGGTTGGCAAGAATGAATGGGAAGAAGCTCAGATCGATGCTTACGTTGCGTTAATCTATGATACTTTCGAAAGTAAACAAGTTATGCAATGAAATAAGATTTAATCTAGTTAATAGTGTTAATTTACAACCATACCAGAGGCAAATCCGATTTATACGGTACGTGACGATCTACAAAAGATGAAGGAAGCAATCGACCATTTCGCCAAGACGGAAGCTGAACCCCTTCTTCAGCGACTGGAACAGCGCATGATTGACAACGGAACTGGATTTCTGATTGGCAATAAAGTATACATAGCATCATCTTCATTTTTTTTAGTACAAAATTTATATATTTTCCAACATTTAGTTGAGTTGGGCTGATTTTCTCATCTTCTACGCGAGCGACATCTTTTCGTAAGTCATATTCTATTCAATTATACAGTTTATCTTATTACTATTGCTATGACTAATAGGGCTTGGGGTGTTGGTGACGCTTTGATGGCGACCAAGTCGCATGTGAAAAAGCTGTGCAACACCGTTGGAGATCTTCCTGCTATTAGCGACTGGATTAAGAAACGCCCAATCACACCAATGTAATTGGTGTTCACAGCTAATATACAAGTGAATTAATTGGGTTGATTTTGTTGTCATAGTACACGGATTTCACTCAAAAGGTTTGCTAAGTGTATTATTGGTTGATCAGATTTCTACATTATTCTCTGAACGAAATGTTGAAGAGCCTTCTACGGCTTTTACATCACCTAAATTATTGATTTTTTAACTTACGCTTTGCTTATTAGCTTTGCGTGCTTTTCCCTCTATTACTCATGAATAAACATAGTTTATTATCTTTCACGGTAACTTTAAATGAAAATGAGGGCTGATGATGTGTGAGCTCTATTGGGGTCATCATCGAAATAGCCACTTGATTACAATTAAAAATGGAACAACAGGACATTGTAGGAAAAAGGTGAGAAGTTACTACAAGCTTGTTTTCGATCCCGATGAATTAACTGAACTTATACAACCCGTTCTTGCATGTAAGTCTTCCATGAAATATATTAATCTTTTTTTTTCACTCTAGAAATTATTATGACATATTTTACTCAATATATTTTAAGTCTTCCATTATTTTTTTCTGATGAATCAAAATCAGCTTACGATTGAAGATATAATGGCTGTACTATTAGCCTCATATTATCTTTTTTAATTGATTTTTGTTATAACAAATATCACTTTCTTATCTTTATAATCAGCTGATGGGGCACCATACACATCACAAGTTGCAAAGATAATTATACCCATCTTTCGATCCCTATGAGACAGTCGTGATCGGCATTTCGTAATCATCAAAACTCACTCAATATACAATACCGTATAGTACACTATGTCTGTCAGGCGTCGTGAATACAAATTGCATTACTTTAACTTGAAGGGACGAGCAGAAGTGAGCCGTCTCATGTTGGCATGTAAATAATAAGTTTCTATTAATTTTTCTTATTTACTGCATAATATTACACTTTAGATGGTAAAGTATCGTATGAAGATATTCGCTATTCGCAAACGGAATGGCCTGCAGTTAAGCAAAGTAAGGTTTACTTTTGAATTAAAATTTGATTATAATTCTAATATTATTACATGCAGAAATGCCCTTTGGTCAAATGCCGGTTCTGGAATGGAAAGGCAAATTGCTGCCTCAAGTTAGTCATTACGCGTTTTCTTAAACGATTAACAATGATTAATTGATATGATAATGGTGCGATATCTTGATTTCCGTATAACCGCAGAGTACTGCCATCGAACGCTTGCTAGCACGTCGACATGGACTCCTTGGGAAGAATGAATGGGAAGAAGCCCAGATTGATGCTTACGTTGCGCTAATTTACGATGCTTTAGAAAGTAAACAAGTTATGCAATTATAAAAGATTATGTATAGTTGATCGTATGAATTTAAACAACCATATCAGAGGCTAGTCCGATTTATGCGGCACGTGATGATCTCGAAAAGATGAAGGAAGCCATCGACTATTTCACCAAGACGGAAGCTGAACCGCTTCTTCAGCGACTGGAACAGCGCTTAATTGACAGCGAATCTGGATTTCTGATTGGTGTCAAAGTATAAATAATATAATCACAGATCATAACACATTTTTTTTAAAAATATATTTTTCCTAACAGTTGAGTTGGGCTGATTTCCTCATCTTCTATACGATTGAAATTTTTTGGTAAATGATTGTACAATTGATATATTTATGCTGTTTTATTAATATTTTTTATAATTTTTAGGGCTTGGGGTGTTGCTGACGCTCTAATGGCGACCAAGCCGCATGTGAGAAAGCTGTGCAATATGATCGGAGATCTCCCTGCTATTAGCGATTGGATTAATAAACGCCCAATCACACCGATGTAATTCGTGTCTATAGCTAGAATATAAGTGAATTAATTGAGTACACGGATTTCACTCAAAAGTTTGGCTTAGTGTATTGGTTGTTAATATTGATACAGACAACATATTGTTTGGATTGTGTGGCTAGTGGTGAATGGTCATAGCCTTCTACGGCTTTTAGAAGACCTACATTATCGATTTTTACACTACATTAGCTTTGCGTGCCTTTCCCTCTATTACTCATGAATAAACATCCCCTATTATCTTTCACGTTTTAACTGTAAATGAAAGCGAGGGCTGATGATGTGTCAGTTCTCTTGGGGCCATCATCAAAATAGCTACTTGATCACTATTAAAAATGGAAATGGACATTTGTGGAAAAAAGATGAGAAGTGACTATAAGCTTATTTACGAAAATTCCGATGAAATAACTGAACTTATACAAATCGCTCTTGCATGTAAGTCTTCTATCAATTTTTTTAAAGTTTTTATTCTATATTATTATTATATAACTTGTTACATTTTAGATGCTAAAGTGCCCTATGATGACGTGCACCACGAAGAAGGATTCCCTTTGAGTAACTATCCATAACAATATTCATATATAAATTAAACTTAATTAACTAAATTTTGCACAGAATTTAGTGAGTTGCCAGTCTTGGAAAAACGAGGACAAACTCTATCACAGGTTGGAAATTACTTTAATTTATAGTCTAAAATTGATGAATGGTAATCATTTAAATAACAGGGAAGCGCGATTCTTCGTTATTTGGCTCGCCGCCACGGACTTGTCGGTGAAGATGATTGGATAGCCGCTCAGATTGAAGCTTACGTGGACAAAATGATAGACATCATGATACATGGTATATTGCATCAATATTATTTTGATTCTAAGTTTTTTCAAGCTAAAACGAACGCAGAAATTCGGCCTTTGATGATGAACGATAACGATACAAATGAGCAGAAGGATCGCTACATCGAGACGATTCTTAATCCTTTTTTGAAGCGTCTTGAAGAGCGGTTGGATGATAACGGAACTGGGTTCCTATTTGGCAGAAAGGCGACATTGGCTGATTTGGCGCTATTCATGTTTTACGGCATCAATCAGTCAGTATTGTATTATTCTTTTAAAAGAAACTAACAAATGTTAACAAAAATTCTCTTGCTACAGATCATATGGATTTGAAGATGCTCTCAAGCATTGGGTTCTTGTGACCAAACTGTTTGACCGCATTACCAACATTTCATCCATCCAAGAATGGGTAGAAAAATAGCGCCTATAATTTAATATTGATACTTCTTAATCAAAATAACGATGGATTCATGTATCTGAAATATTGATGAATAAACCGCTATAGAGGATAGATAGTGACATCTAGCAGACCCTTTTACCACCGAATGCGAAGCAGTACAAGCCGGCTAGAATATGCCGGGCGGAATTGAGTAGTGGCGGTACTTAACCGAGGGAAAAGAATTTGGCAGGAAGAAGATCTTGTGTTAGTACACAAGTTGTACAGCTCTTATATATATATATATATACTGATGTTGATGATCCAAGAGGAGAAGGTCGTAGACCGCTCAACGACTTATATTACTGCGCTGCACCGTCTTTGACGTGTAAGTGCGCACTTGAGCAGCTTATATACTGTTGCCTACTTGCATCCTACACAAAGTATATCAAAGATAGGGATCCCAGTTTTATCCTATTGTACAGTTCGCATTATGTTCTATAGCCGTTCAAGTATAGGTGCCTTTTAAAGTAAAGAATCCACTCTAAAATCTGGTTCAAGTGTCCCAGTATAACTATGCCCTTGATATAATGCGATATGAATAAGTGGATGCATCAAAATCATAATGGTAAATAGGAGCATATAATGGCTAATCGTATAGTCGAATGACGACACTTTCCTCGCAATCGATGCGCTCTTAAAGAGAGCAAAAAACGTGACTGAAATGCTACATTATGTTGAAGACGCTCCTGACATTCACGAAGAGAAAAGACTGCGGCTAATCTTGACAGAGATCATCGATTCTACTCAAGGAAATGGGGCTGCTGCAGACAAGAAAATTGCCTCGTTCTTAGCTTAATTTTTAAAAAAACTTAAAGCTTATGTATTTACCCGAAGTGTCCGTCAATAACATCCGCTGCGCTAATGTCAATACGATGAAGTATTATTAGTTTTCGTGGAAAAGCCAATAAATGGCTGCATCGTAGTTGACTAATCGGTTTCCAACATGCATTCGATGAATCAAGCTCTTATATATACCATCAGATCGATGAACGCAATCATTTCTTGTTATATAATGCTGTTTGCGGAACTTTATTTATTTATCAAGAAAAAAAAACCTGCTGGACACCCACCATAAGCCAATAATCAATTATTAGATTTATAATTCTTCGTCGTCCTCGTTATATATTTCTTTGGTGATTGTTTGTGTTTGCGTAGTAGGCGTCACGCACATAAGAACTTGGATGATTGAACGGCACACACATCCGCCGGCCGCACAGAAAACGAGGACCCGATTGGCTATCCGCCAGGATCGATGATACTCATTTTTATTTTCTTTCCTCTTCGTCTTCTTGCATCCGTCTTTCCCGCAGCAGGCCTTGATTGCTTGATATACTCCCGCCCATCAGTAGAGAGAACGAAAGTTAGTGAGAAACATTTCAATTCATTATCGACAAGACTGGCTATATAGATGAACACCCCCTCCAGAACGACAGAGATTAAGGGGAATGGCTCTCTCTTTGTTACACAATAAAAGATTCATTTAGTACAAGAGGAAGTAATGGTCTCTTGTAATTTCTTTTTTCTTCTTCATTTAATGATCATTTTCTGCTAACTATAATTACCAAAGTATCTTATTATTATTTTTTGTTTATGGACTTATAATATAACTTTATATACATGCGACACAATGTCGAAACATGATCCTCAGTCTTTTTTTTTACTACCAAACTGGGCAACGAGCCATGTTGTCTTACCTCATCATATTCATGTATACTGTAAGATCATCATTTTACTTGTTTATTACATGTTGTCAATATCGTGAAGGTCGGGTCTGCTGCTTTTGGTCCCTTCTGCTATAGAACATTGCGAATAGGCATGGAGGAAAAAAAAGTACCTATGTTGGTTCAGTATCGCTCCGACCATCAAGAGAACGGGCCGTTCAGCGTGTGAAGGGGGGACGAAAGCTGTCGAATAGATGTGTCAGCACGAACACCTACTACTCCGCCCCGCCGCTTACGTACGGATCAACAAAACAATCTAAAGAAAAGATCTGTCACATAGGTAAATATAGATTTTTGAAAAAAAGAATACAGCGTTGCCGATATTTTTCAAACCATTAAATGTCGCGATATTGATATGGCTTTGATACGGTTTCAATTTCCACGTCACTTCATCCTATATAATCCTGCGGTATGCCGTAATATTATATTTGGGAGTCTATGAATAAGCTTATTTATTTTTGGCGAGGCAGAGTAGATACTATGTCTTGTGTGTCTGACTCGAACAACGGGGGGAGAGTACATTGATTCAAAAGCCAATTTATTTTTTCCTCTTTCTTTCATCGACGAACAGTGGATAAAGGATATCGATCACGTCGAACATACAAAAGAAATGCTTGGCGACCGACAACAAAAATATAGATTTATCACCAAGCCATTTTTTTTTCTCTTCTCTTCTTCTTTTATATATACGCGATATCGCTCTTGTAATAAACTTGCTTGCGGGTAGCCCGGAAAACTCCTTACATCAGAACCTTACATATAGAGTCTCGTAACGCACTCTCGTGTCACGCAGCGGTATGGTATAGTAGAGCTTGTAACTCACGCGGGACAGAGCGTGTGCAGAAACCTTGTGTGTATCTAGCAAGCCCTCCCGAAAATCAATGAATGCAGCTGGGTCTAGGAAAAAAGGAAAGGAAAAAAAAAAATTGCCAGAGAGCAGCTCGTCGGGACTATATAGTGTGAACGCGCGGACGTTCATCGTCGGGACTTGCTGCTGGACTCCCGCGCAGCACTACCACTATCCTGGTAAAATCGATACTGAGTAGTTTTGTGTGTGTGTGCTTGATCCTGCTGATCATCGAATCCTCGAAACATCACAGAGGATTTTTTTTTTTTGCTGATAAAGTTTTTTCAAAAAAGAAATATAAATAAGCAGGGTCAATAAATGTCAAGTGCATCCCGTCGACTGCTACATCATCATAATAATAAAAATAAGAAAAACGGGTGGACCAAAACCTGTTTCCGTTGTGGTGGTTGTTTTTGTTGTTGAAATATGTCAAACTCAACATCGTTCTCCATGGCTCGCCGAGCTTTTTCCATTATATAATGGTATGTTGAGATGAAAATTATCATTACTTCAGATCTTCTAGTCAAAGAGAGGAGTAGTAAGAATGACGACTACCCAACAAGAAGAGGATAACCAGCTCTTGTCTTCGTCCACCGACTCGTCTTCTTCTACAACATTTGATGGTTGTAGCAACTGTGAACAGGAGATAGCTTCCTTCTCATCCAGTTCTTGTCCAGGGCCACGCAGCTATGTCCGATTCAACTTCAGCCAACTATGTAGATTCACTGTATCCTTGCCACTAGTCGGGCTAGTGTTTTGCTTTGTTTCAGCCAACATCTTCCAGCAGAATGACATTCACGAGACTCACTGCAGGGTAATAATTGAGCTACATCATTATATAAATATATTTACTTATTATTTCTCTTGTCCTAGGTTTATAATATCATTCCTTCCATCAGTTCTATAACTGGGATTAGTCCCCAGCGGTACATCTGGAGGATAGTCATAGCTCTCCATGTGGGACCTCGCTTCCTCACTTCCCTAGTCTACCATCGTTACTACCTGACACTTGTCCCACGAGTCAACCCCCAGTCCAAGAAGAGCTACTTGTGTTATGTCTGGCTAGCACTTGCACTCAACTTGATTGAGCAGGCCTCCCTCATTGGAGTGACTTACGTTTCCAATAGGGAAAATTATCGTAAGATATATTATTATCTATGTAATTTCACACAGGATAATTATGTTTATAATTAATCATACAGCTATTCACGAGAAGATCTTCATCGTGTTCATGTTCAGCTCCCAGGCTCACATGCTAGTCGTGTTGAAACTACTCAAGATGGCCCAGTTTGGTGGACCACAGCAGGAGCCGATCGAGCGGCGTTCTTACCTCTTCAAGCGGGCACTCTTTCTCCTATCGCTTCTGTTTACTTTTGGGCTCTGCGTCTTCTTCGTCAAACACCGCATCTATTGCCACGATATGGGTAACTGATCCCTTTACCAGAATGTAAAGCTCTTAAATTTAATTCATTATTTATACAGCATTCAGTTGGTTCTCGTTTTGCGAATACTGGATTGCCGGTGCCAACATGGGCTTCCACGCCACCATCATCCTCGACTTTCCCGATGAAGATATTATAGTTGGTAGCTGTTGGATCAAGAGTCCCCCGTGCGAGCCTTCGCAGAATACAAAGCCTACTTCTCTATCTGTCAAGAAAGACAAGTGAAAATCCACTCCCATTTTTTGCTCTTAATACCTTATACCACCCAAAAGTTTTACAAACTTTTCGTCTTCTCATTCAAATTATTATCGGAAATTTTCAACCCTTCCAGAATACTTTTCGGTGTGGTTTTAAAAATACTCGCAAAAGAACCCTTGTCTCTCGATTTAATTCTGCACCAGTGCACCCTTCCAATCTTGCACTTTTTCTCCTCTCTTTGGACTTTCGTCTCTTAATACTCTCCCATTGTCGACACTACCACGAAGATCTCGAAGTTTTAAATAAGAATTTTGTCTCAAATTATTTCGAAATTATTTGCATGAAAGTCAAACTCTTCTCCTCCTTACTTATTGTCGGTTTTAAATAATGTACATCCTTAAATGATTATTATATACATCCCCGTGATTGACCATGATATTAAAAAATCCTCAGTCTGAAGTCTTGAGCCCTATTGTATTTCCTTTCGCATTTATAAGAATAAGAAATTCAACTGAGCCCAACAGCAGATATAAACGCAGCAAGCGATGGTGACAAGCTCGTTTATCGGTAAGACTTCTGGTATCTGGCGCGGGCACCGGGTCCACCGAACTTCTTGGCTTCGCAGCGACGAGGATCCGACACCAACAGACTGCGGTCGTAATTGATCAAGATGTCCTTGATTTCCTGCTTGGAGGCCTCATCAACATCTGAATAAAGAAATAGTTTGAACATACACATGGAAAAGATGTAGAATAATATAATTACATTTCTGGTAGTAAGCAACCAAAGATTTGGCAATGGCTTGTCTGATGGCGTAAACCTGGGCAACATGACCACCACCCTTCACCTTGATCCGGATGTCAACTCCAGCAAATCGATCCTGTAGAGAAGAAAGGGCATTAAATCCAAAAACTTGACAAGGGAAAAAGAGAATTATGAAAAATAGGACAGTCAGATTAAGATTAGATCTCATAGATTTTGGTCGTATTCGGGATAATTTATCATCATTTAAGAAATTAGAAGTGGAACTCGGTACGATTGCTCACCTTGCCCAACAGCAGGATGGGTTCATAAAGTTTGTACTGGAGAAGACGGGGCTCGATGATCGACAGTGGTCGACCGTTCACTTTAATGAGACCATGTCCACGTTTGCAGTATGCAACAGCCGTGGCGGTTTTCTAAATATCAAAAGTGTTCCATTAGTTTACACATGAGGCAGTCCAATATGGCGGCTATGATAGACACGCCGGCCGACAAGCCGGAGAAATATATCGTTAAAAAATTACCTTGCGCCCAAAAACTTGGACAGATTGGATAGGCTCCTTATGAGCGGTGGTTGCGGGCTGAAAAATTAAATAAATCACACGTGAATAAGTTGGAAAGTAATTGAAAATTCGATGAAAGTGGAAAGTGGATATTTACCGCGGCTGACATTTTGCAGCTTCTGTCTCGAGAGCAGGCTGGCCATTAAAGAACGTTGCCATGTTTAGGTATCTGTGACTTGCTAACACTGTTGCCATATCGTACAGTTTTTTGTGAGCAACTGACAAGTTTAGAATTGGAAATTTGAAAAACTTTCAACATTGAATTGTAAAATAAATTTCAAATAATTAAATTATTCACATAATAATTTTTCCTTGTAAAATATAATCAATTCATTTCTAAAAGAATTATTTCTAAATGCACCATAAACCTGCGCCATCTAGTGCTTGTCTAAAATACTTCTACGGGAAAATGAAAAAAATAAAATGAATAAAATCATCTTCAATGAAGCAAAAATGTATAGTTCTACTAACGTATAGTCTTAACCCATAAAAACTATACAGCTTAAATAAGATTTCATAATTATTAAATTTATCAAAGTTCCAAAACCTACTGATAGATGGCTGACATTGTATCGTTTCGGCAACTGTTGCTGCGGTGTGTGCACAACAACAAACGCCCACAAAAAAAAGGAGCGTGATTTCAATACAAGTCCCGAGGGTTCTCTCTCTGTGTGTGAGCGACTCTCCCACTCGTTCTCTTTCTCTTTTTTTTCCCAAAGTTTTTATTCATCCCTCGTTTGCACGAGCTGGACCGCAGTCTGTGTGGCAGCAACAGGCCCAACAGCAGTCGCGTTTGGAACGCACACGCGGGCACACGCGTGAGCTAGCGTGTATACAAAGTGCGGGTGCATGTGAATAGACGGATCCCTCAGGCTTCGAGTTGTGTATATTTACATCTGTCAACCTTCCTCTTTTTTAAAAAAGTAAAAAAAATGACTTTATAAATTCGTGAATTTCTACGTTATCTATTTCACGAACTTGTTCGCTGTCCGGCTTATCAGTAGGTATCCTGTTGACGCCCATTGACACAAAACTATTTCACAATATATATCGATTCGTTTTCCCAATTTCTTATGTACACACACCACCACAAAACCATCTGGTCGCTCTGATTCTTCTTCCCGTTTTTTTCTTTTTCAATACCGGACCGTGAGTCCGTTGGCCCGTGGCCGAGCTGCTGCTGGCGATGATTCACGCTCCTCTCTTTGTGTGTTGAATCCACATTTCTCTTTATATGATTGAACGTGTGCTAAGGGTCACGAACCTGTTTCTTTCTTACATCATCGGTGTTAACAGGTCAAAATCCAAATTTGGTGAAAGAAAAACCAATCAGAAAAATCACTTTGACCTGAAATTATCTTCTCAAATTTCACATTTATTATCTTTGGCGGATCCTTTGATCCTCCCTCTAAATTACGGTACTTGATAGTAATTACTCTGAGATATCGCAACTTTAAAAACATGTTACGTAGTAGAAGATCCCGTTTGTTGACAGCGGAAAGGAATGGCGCAGTTGCCACGTTCATCAAATCAACGATCAGTTTATATAGCTAGAGAGAAAGTTGATGTTCCACCGAATGCTTATGGCGGAACGTGGAGCTGCAAATAGCATAAGACACCCTCTTCTTCTTCTGCTAGAATTAGACTAAAAAAGAAACGGAGCAGGGCAGACATTTGTGTGCAACTGTTGCCGCCGGAATGAGTAATCAGCCCCCAAAATTTTTGTTGTTTAGAAATAGAAAAAAAGGCCCTCCCTCAGAGAGAGTTTCAACCCCAGTTTATAGAGAGAGCCCTTTGAGTCGTGACGGAATAAACTTTTATTTCCTTTGCCGGCAGGTCAAGAACAACAATCTTGATGATAATTGATTTGAACCAACAACAATCTCCATCGTGTCTCGCTCCATCTTTGGAGTAGTAACAGCTACTCTACTATTATTTTTTCATGTAAAATTATCGTGTTAGGTGCAGCACTTGGAGGTCATTTTTATAATATTGCCAAGTCCACCCAGGTCAAAATTCTCTACTGTTTTCATTATCACGTCATTGTAGAATGACGTTGCAATAATTTTTTTGCAAAAGCCTTGGAGCAATTATTCTTTTAGAAAATGAAATAATCTTCAAGAGTCGTAAAATAAAAGTTAGTTTCGTGTTCAATAGAACGTCGACCCTTTTGATGCCTATAATCGGGAGTGACGACTAGAAAAGGAGTAGTCCCTAAGGGCGGGTTTGTTATTATTATTATTTGGTTAAAAATGCCAGGTGCCAAGTTACGAACACGAAATCGGCCGCGTGGGGTTGCGACCGGATTTGGCTCTCTTTGTGAGAGTCGTGCTGCACAACAATCGCGTTCCAAGTAGTCATATTTCTTGAATTTATATGAATCTGTAAAAAAGCGTTCTGCTTCTTTCAAGGTTAAATACTCTTCTTTTGTTTCCATTATTACGTCATCTCGAGTAAAAGATTTTGTGTGTAAAAAAGAGCAGACGACGCTATACTCAAAGGTGGGTCTCTAGCCAAGGGCGCTCCCTTGAAAGGCAGGAAATTGAAAGTCAAAGCAAAATGTCGTAAACTTTTTTCTCGATAATAATATGACCCCGTTGAATTTCAAGATGGGCGTACAACTTGTATATTTACATCCTAGTGATACATCACAGCGTTATCTGTGTGTATTGTCACTAGCAGACGAAATATCTGCATTCAGTGCATGACCATAGTTACGCCCCCCTTTGGCTATCCATATATGCACACTCGATCAAACATGTTCTTCTTCGTCTTTCCGGGTACTACTAATTCCGTTGTGAATGCCGCAAAAAAAAGAAAAAAATCTTGCACCGTTTCGACCATCTGTCGGACACTATTCCAATCAAGCTCTAGGCTATTATTAGCCTCATCCCAAGGGCACATCGAACCATGTGTGTTTGAAGCCTTCTAACTGATGATGATTTTTGGCATTTTTGTGTGTTGTAGGGTTTCACAGAAGCAGCACGCAATGATGCGTAGTTGATATACCCGCCCACCAGATGGAGGCCAGTACTGAGATCCATCACCAAGGACGTAAAGGTAAAATTTTCTCTGTCTCTGTGCATCATCGACGAACGCCCAGGT
>CM057935.1:5304285-5374310 GCA_030141595.1 Chydorus sphaericus
CGACAGGTGGGAAGCGATCATAATCACAGCGCGGACATTCAAGAAAAAAACGGACGTGAAGGCGTGACCGAAACGGGAAAATTGACGTTTTTTTCGGGACGATTTAAAAGTAGGGCGCATCAAATTTTGGGATTTATGGTGGAAGAAAAAAAAAGCTGACAACTTTTTCTTCTTTAGAGAAGTTCTCTCATGCCTTAACTAACCATTCTTTCTCTCCGAAATTTTTTATTATGAGCAGAGCAGATGACAGGATAAAGAGATTATGTAATACTTTCCTAATAAAAAAAAAAGACAGTTGTTCACATTATGCTGAATTTTTTTGTAAAAAAGGAATTTCAAGGTCACTTCTAGAAAAGGAATATCAAAATGGGCCTAATGAGCCGGCTGCTCACGCGGGAAACTACAAAAAGGCAAAAAATTCACTCACATTTCGTCATGCGCGTCCTGCTCCATCATCATCGTAGAGCATATATAATTGCCACGGGAAAATTTACATTCGCCATATATAAAAAGAAAATCCCGTTTTGCTTAATCACATTTTCACACAGAACTAAACACAACAACAAGTTTTTTTTGTTGTTATAAAATCATAGTCTATTACACACAGACAATTTCCTTTAAAAGCTCTTAAAAAGTGATGAAACTATTCCGAGCAAATTTATCTAAAATCCACACCCTTATTATTGCCTCACGATTTCAAAAGTGGATAAGTATCTATCACTTCCAAAAAGTGATGTAATGAACCTATTCTTTTTATGGTGGTGAGGAACGATGGCGAGCAGGAGATTGAATATGAAAAAAATATGTCGATCAAAAGAGGTGCGATAAGGCACCAACTCCCAAAAAGAAATTCAGAAAGGAGTTCATATAAAAACGGTCCACGAAATATTATATAATGGGTGTATACAAGACACATCTGTTATGTTCCTTTGAGCGTGAAAGAAAGATGACGCGTTTCACATTTCAACTGGTAATCGGGTGCGAAAAAAAAGAGAATTCTGTCCGCTATGATGTAATAAACCTCAATTACGACTAAACACATCAATCTTCTCTTTCTTTGTGAAGGTGTAAAAAAAAGATAAAATTGTCATGTGTACTCAGTGTTACGCAACGCTGATTTTTTAGATGTATAAATCAACCGTGCGGATGAAGACGTAAGAAGAATATAATACGGGATTTTATGATAACGTTCCGGTATGTGAACAATCACAACATGACTTTTTTTTAAAAGAAAATTTTTACGAAAAAAAATCAAAATTCAATCAGGCATAAATTATAAAATAAATATGACAACACTGCAAAGGAATTTTTAATCGAAAGCGCTCACGGGGACAATTTATTTTTAAATATTTTATCGAGTACCTATAGGGGTCCATTGCGATTATTATTGTTTCCTTGAGGAATTTTTTCTTCAACCAAATACGGTAAACGGTTTTTTTTTGTTCGTACATCAACGGGAGCCAGCAATTATGCAAAACGACTTTTTGAAAAAAAAATGCCTCCCATGTTCATTAAAAAAAATTCCCATTTTAATAATAGATTTTCTAAAAATCAATTATGTAACCACAACCATCAAGGAACTTTTTTATTTCGAAATTTCTCTTTTGTAAACAAAACATTTTTTCTTATCGACTTTTCCCGCGTGAAACTCGTTTTTCTAAAAAAAAAAAAAAAAAGTTTCAACAAGTTTTTTTTATCGAATTTTAAAATGATTGGGTTATCATTTCCATTAACTATTTCAAAATTCTGCACCAAGTAAGAAAAAGGTGTTGATTGTATTTTATGTTCTCGCATGAATAGCCTTTTGTATTCTTACGTAACCAATCAGTATAAGAACAATTCTTAACCTCATCAACCCACTAAAAAGTTCAACTTCGTGATTATCCCATCCCGAATTTTTCAATTGATGCAAAAATATTAAATCCATTGTTTTCAAAAAGAAAGTTTTATTTATTTATTTTCTTTCGAAATTTAAAAGACGACGTGACTGTTTTTCACAAAAAGGAAAAAAACCTGGTTTCTTGATAAATTCCAAATCTAGGATTTTTATTTTGTGAATGGCTATGATGAAAACATAGAAATAAAACCAGTTCCATATATAAATATTCATCTGCCTGTTCAGCATATCAAATAAACTGACCGAGACTCTCCTTATTACATCAACTCGTTATTATGCATCATCTTAAAAAGTAGGGTACAAAAAAAAGGGGGAAAACCGATAACTTTTGGTTCTCACGGAAAAAACAAAATTGTCAAAAAAAAATTCTAATCAATGTCAATAAAGTAAAAACCGCACTTTTGATTACAAGACCTACTACTAGCTATTTTGGCGTGTACTTTTTTTTTACTCTTCCACAATTGTTTGGTTCCTTTCCCACGCAAGATATGATAGGTGTATGTACACCTGGAGGGGGGGAATAAGACCAGGAAGAAGTTTCGGAACTACCTTCTCGCTACAATTTTTTATTATTTCTAAAATAAATGGGGAGGGAGAACGGATACTACTAGAATCACCTATTTCCCACGACCTTTTTTTAAAAACAAAAATTAATTTTTTAAGAAATAATTTCGATATTATTTTTTAGCCATAAAATGTCACCGTATGGCATATACAAGTGTTGTTGTATTTTCTATTCTTTTCTAGAGAAAAACATTATTCAATTGAAACGATGTGCCCGACCAGATGGGCAAGCCGCCTGCCTTTACAAAGTAACAAAATATGAATTTTTCGAGTGTTTTGGAAGCAGGTCCCAAAAATTTACGACTTCCCAGAGTGTCTGTGAGAGAATTCTCTTAGTTTTTTTTTGTTTTACATATTTTACTCAAATAAATAGAAAGAGAATTCATAGTTTATTCCAAACACGATTTAAAAAACAAAATTCTGCTTCCGTTTTTTTCTTCTTCCCACAGAATAGTAATAAATAATTTTACGATAGAAAAATTTAAAAGATTTCTCTATTTATTTTCTTTCTCCCCTTCTCTCTCGCGAACCAGTCTTTTTTTTATATTTATACGCAATTTGAATAATTCATCCGTTAAAATTCAACGATTAATTTCCTGCAGGACGGGTCCTCTCTCGAGACAGACGCACTTTCACTCTGGAGGAAATGACAATTAAGAAAAAAAAAAAGTTCACCCCTAAAGCATGAAAAACAGCTGGTCAATAGGAGACTGTCTCCTTAATACCATTTTTTTTCAAAGTCATCTTAAAAAATTGAAGAGTCTTACCTTCCGGTTTAAATTCTTTTATTTTTTGTAAGTCCTTAAAAAAAATCAGCTTCAGTGAAGCATAATAATTATTTGAGGTACACTCGGGAGCACAATGATAAAATATATAAAAACGCGTCCGAGCGGTTCGGCCACTTGAGCAACACTGAGGAGCAGAGCACAGCTCGCGCCGGTTCCTCACTCTATAGGGGAGGTGGGTCTGTTGTGTTGTTGAGCCTGGAGGGATATATGAGAGCGAATCTGCTGCTGCTCCTGCTGCTGCCACCGCTTCATTGAGTTTCGGGTCCCCGACTGTCATCGACATGACGCAAACAATGCTGGGCTTTATATCATATCATACCATAATGATCAACTTTCCTTTTTTTTCTTCTTTGGTGAAATACCGCAAATGGCATTGTATTATACTGCTCTTAATAATCGATTTTTATAGAAATTTGCATATCGTTGAATAAAGGTAATTTCAAAACTGCTTGAAGAAAAGTCTGAAATGTAAATTAGAAGGCATTTCTTTCTTTCGCCGGTAGCTATATTCGCGCAACACAACGATGATTGATTACGCCACTCTTTTGTAAACCAAAGTGTGAAAGTTTGTAAGTTTTAATTCGATCTCAATCAAAGCCTTGAGCCAAATTATAATTCAGGAACAATAATATGGTCAAATAGGTAAAGGACTTGAAACTAATAAGACAAAAAAGAAATAGTATTTTTTTTGCTTCTCTTTCCTCCGCGACGCCGCTCGTCCGTTTCCCGAGCGTGAGAAAAAAAAGAGGGGCTTCCATACTCATGTGGTGTTTATCCACGGGAACGACGAAGACGACGGGAAAATTAGTTCAAGGGAAAAATAAATAGATTTTTCTTCTTCCTCCGTCTAGTCGCAATGTTTTGGTTAGATTTTTTTTTTCCCGGGAAAATTTTTTGAATTGAGGGGGGTAATTTAGCTTTTTTAGGCCATCTGGTTCGTCGTAATTTTATGACGGGGGCGGCTGCTGCTGTTTCCCGATCACGACCCCGACAGTGAGAGCGGGTGTAACTCTTATCTCTTTTATAAATTGTATTTACATTGCATTTTGATAATCTATAATACCAAAATTTGACGTGAACCCAATTAGAGTAAATGAATTACATAAGAAAAACAATTTGAAGGGGGAGACATTCTTCAAGTTGTTGTTGTGATGATTTTACATTCTTTTGGCACGAAAAAAGTGCGGCAAGTTCAAAAAGTTCACGGGCAATGCGTGCGACTCTCCGTGAGGTCTGCGGTTCTAACCAACTCTTGAGCGTTTTCCATCACAATTACAATCATCATTTTCCACGCTGTTCCTTTTTCTTTTAAGAGGGAATATTTTGTAAGGAGCTTGTGGTGTAAAGCCGTCTTGATGACGTCATATTACCGCAACAGTTGGTAGATGGGATATCCTCCCTTCGAATCTCAAATGAGTGGTTTAGGATGACTTAGAAAAAAGAGAGAGAAAGAATCTCTCATAAAAGTAATATTTGAAAGGCATTAAATGGTGGAGCATCAACACCCCATTTCGTTCCGGTTGGCTCATCAACAAATACAAAACCTTCCAGGTATTTTCCTTTTTAATAATAAAAAAAAATTGGGGGAAACTCTTTTCTCTGATTACAGGGGGGTTACAAGCCATTGAGCATGCTTCCTTTCAAGAAAAACAATTTGTGTCACAACACCTCGTAATAAAATAAATCGTGATTCAATAATTCAAATTGAGGGATTTTTGAGAGCATTCGATTTATAGCTCTTTATAAAATGGTGGACTTTTGAGAGCATTAGGAGTTATAATAAATCTATTTCAAATGATGGACTTTGGAGAGCAATACGTTTAAATCAATGAGGGATTTTTGAGAGTAATTCAATTCAGAATGATGGACTTTGGAGAGCAACGCGTTTAAATCAATCAGGGATTTTGGAGAGCATTTGATTTCTTTTTAAAAATGAGGGATTTTTGAGAGCATGAGGTATTTCCAAGAACAATTCAATTGAAGTTGATGGACTTTTGAGAGCAAATGCATTTAAATCCGTGAGGGATTTTGGAGAGCTGGACAACGCCCCCACAAATTCCGTGAGAATGTATGGTCTATGGGGGATTTTGTCGTTCTCAATTATATCTATGACAGAACAAATAGAAACGGTATACATTTAAATCATGCGATGATGCTCATTGTTGTTTGGGGTACGCATCATGCGAGATACAATCACGAGCAGCTGGGAAAAATAATAAATAAAACAGAGCCGAGGGAGGGGGAAAAATAAAAATAATTTCATTTGAAGGGTTGGATACAGTCCAGTCTGCAGATCGACTAGTAACTCACCTAGTTGTTTTTTAGTTTAGTTTCCCAGCCACTCGGAAGTAAAATATTCGTGTGAGCCGGATGTAAGCTTTGATGAGCTCCAGGTAAAAAAAGGGATAGTAGATTACTAACCCTGGCCTGCCATCATGCCACATGTGTTTACCCGACTAATTCGCTTCCCACAGGCCGGTAACTAATTTGCTTCTCTGTGAGGTACGCATACGAGTCAGTCGGCCTTTTTTTTTTCTCTGTCTAATGGCTCCATTAGTTCATTAATTAAATTATATAGGAAATAATTTTTAAAAGAGAGAAATCCTTTTATTTAAAAGCATTTTTTTTTATTTTCTTATAGTCATTGAAAAATGTGCATTACTAAAGAGACACTATATATGGCACAATGGCTACAAAAAAACATTAGATTCCATTAGAGCTCCTTTTCTACATATTTTTCCTGCCTTTGTATTTCTTTTAAATAAAAATGTGGGACATTTCGAGATCTCACGTGGTGTTATACTACAACACAAAGAAAACAACAAATTTTTCGATTCATCACGCTTAATCCCGCGGGAGTCATCTAAAAGGTCACAACAACAACAAGCTATTCTTCTGTATTAAAAGAAAACAAGTCGCTTTTCATCACCCAAACAATCACTTTTTCTGTTTTTGTTTCAATGCCAATCAACAGCTGTTAAAGAGAAAGTTGTGTTGGATAATGTATAATATAACCGGATCACGGTCGGGAATATTTATTATTATTATTCGATTTTTTATTTTTGTCGGAGAGAGATCGTTTTGTCGCTCGATTTCAACCAGTCATAATCAATCAAAAATAATTTTTTCGAAAAAATAAAAATAACAAGTTATATATTTTTGGTTAAGGGTGAACGCCTGCACGTAACGATTCTCCACGCGCCATTCAAGACCGTATCATTATCGGCTCACAAATCAGAGAGAAGAAAGAAATTTCCTTCCTTTTTTTTCGTGTTCCGAGTGCGTAACGAGGTACGGGAAGGAGGCAAGCACGCGTTATACAAATCCACCCTCTAAAAGTTTTCCATTTTTTCAAGGGCTCTTTAAAAAAATTAAAAAATGGGGAAGAAATTCTTATTCCTACCACTAGATGGCCTTCTAATTTTTTTTTAAAAAGCCCGCCAAAAAAAATCCAAATAGAGAAGTTTTTGGTATCTTTTTAAAAAATTTAAATTTGTAAAAATGTAGAGAAAGAATAACAAAAGATTTTTTTGAGAGAAGCAGGGGCGAAGGAGCGATTTCCTCTTATCTTGATGAAGAAAAAAAAAGTTCAGAAGGAACAGCTGTTGCATCATCATTACACATACTTTCCCCCTCCTCGTCAGTTCTAATTTTAAAAAATTGTATGTATAGGGCGAAAAAAAATAGAAAAGAAGCAACTTTTTTTCTTTCTTCGAGTGGAACAATTTGTTTTTCACAAGAGAGTTTAGGGGGTCACAAGGATCTCTCTTTTCCACATGTTTCCTTCAATGAAATCTGAGATGAGAATAACTATAAAAACTCATCTTATTCTCTCCCCCACATTCATTTGTCGCATTCTCACGTTTCTCACTTGTCAACTAGGATTTGGATCACTCTTACGCTCATCTTACATGTTATCGATATACTCTACTACTCTAAATAATAATCCTTAACGGAAACTTTTCTTGTTATGTCGCTTTAAGCCGCCACATCCTAAAAATCCCTCAAATTACAAAAATAAAAATCCGGATTTCCCCGAAAATAATTCACATATTTTCATAAGAAAATTCAAAATTCCCGCCCAAAAAATTAAATTAATTCAAAATCTTTAGCATCCTAAAAATCCCTAAAAATGATAAATTTCCGCTCAAAAATAAATTAATTCAAAATCATTTTTTTTAAAGCAGCAAAAATTCCAATGAAAAATAATTCTCCAAATAGTTCATGAAGAATTTCAATCTGAATAACAAATCTATGCGCTACTTGAAAGCGAGTTATGCAAACAAAAAATTCTTTCATATTTTTTTCTTCTTAATTATGGATATACGATGATAACTAGGAATGTCCTTCCTACTGAACTAGTTATATCCTTCTGTTCAATTTGATTGAAATAAAAAGAAGCCGACATGTAAAAAGAAAATCCTTGATTGGAGGTTATTGATGGCCTAATTATGCACAAGGAAAGACAATTTTCACTTTGCCATAAAAGGATATCTTTCTGATTCTCTCTCTTGAGGAACCCTCGTTAATGTTTTATTCATTAAAAGAAATACAGGGAGAATCTGGCTGATGCAGAAGCTAAACAACAACTCGCTCCATCTGCTGCTGATGCGATAACAGCGACTTGATTCAAAAGTGCTAACCATGTTGCTTCATATATGGCTCACAGGGCTCAATTAAATTTATATTTATTTCTCTAATAAATAGAAAGAAAACGGTTCTTTTTTCAAAAATATAAATCACGCGGGATTTAACGTGAGTCATCCCTGTCGCGGTATTCAAATTAGCATAATGGTCAATGAAAAGAAGAAGCGGCTGGAATGTTTGATCACGTAACGATCCGCCATTCAACAACCCGCAGGGATTTGGCCGCTCGCTGGCCACATGACCACATAACATAACAAAAGGAAAAAAAAATGATTCATGCATGATCCAATCAAATCCTTTACAGATCAATCATTCTTCTTCTTCTTCTTCTTAGGAATTCCTTTTCGGTTATATTTTTTATTGATTAGATTCCATCAAATAATACCCCCCTTTTTTTAAATGTTTCACAGTCGAGTGAGAATTTAAAAGAAGAAAAAGAGGTTCAATGATCATAAATATAGCCTTAAAAAAGCCTCCAGGCCGGCACTTGACCCTAAAGGCCTAGTGTACAAGAGATCAGAACAGCTGGTCGGTCGTGTGCCTTGGATCTCTTTTTGCGGTATGTATGACCGAGTAGCGCCATGTGCCGGCCACACACATGAAATCTGAGATCCTCTTTCTTTCTTTTCCCAAAGAGCCATTTGTCGCCCGTCTACTCCGACGCCGCCGCCGCTGGATGGATGCGCTCCCGTGCGTCCCTCAATTTATCACAGCTGTAGAATTTTTAAGAAAACTAGTTTTAAAAGATCTAATTGGCAACGTCGTGCAAATGATAAATGACTCATCATTCTGGTCAAGGATTTTCATTGATTGATTAATGATTTAAACTAGTTTTCTTATTCTCTCAATGAGTTTAGATAGACAGATTAGCGGTGACCTAATTCGGTCATGTCTATACGACTATACTATCAATTAAATCGCCAACTTTCTTCTTCTTCGGGACAAATAATTCCCGTTTCGGAACGTATAAATCACGCAAGAGAAGGCGAGCGCGCGGGTTTACCGCATTTGAAAATATAAAGAAAAAAAAAAAGAGTGCCGGCTCCTTTTAAGGAATTGCTGGGCTAGTTTCTACTTATTTCTTTTTTTTTGTGAATGACTTGTCCAGCAGGTGACTTTGGGCTTCTAGCCAAAAAAGTTTTTATTTTATTTTATAGTGGTCACATGTGGAGAGATCTGAATCACTCACGATTTCAATTGGAATAAATTTTTAAATTTTAAAAGGATCAAAGTTGCGTGACACTAATCAAGAGGTCGCTCTATTAAACTTGAAAAAGAATTTCTCATCTAAATTACATAATGTGCGTGAATGAGAATTTTTTTTTTTGGTTATTTCTCCTTTTAGGGGGCCGCCTATGCTACTACCCCTTTAGACAATCAGAGACCGACCGGTGCATTTCATTTTCTGAAGAAAAGTATATTTTGCCTGATGTGCTCACGCACCGCCGATATTATTTCCCCAAGGAAATACGACGACACGCGTGATTTTCTTCTAAAAACCGCGCAGCCGCTCGTTAATTACGCTTTTTATGGGACTGTAAACTGAAACAGACCATCCCTCAAAAAAATACAAAAAAGATTTCCATAAAAATAAAAAATTCCATGAATTAAGCAAGAATAATCAGTTTTCATTGCTTAATCTCGGAATGTTTAGATCATTTTCAAGTGGTTTTCCGTCACGATTATTATGCAGAATTTATTTTCAAGTGTGATGCAAACCAGACGCACAATTTAAGATTGATGGTCCAGCAGTTCCATCTGTATCCGGACAAAGTGATTTTCCGGAAACCGGAAGTATTTTTTTCAACCCAGATGGATTTGCACCACTCTCCCCTCTTTTCTTTGTTGTCAACTCCCCTTGAGTCAACTGCGAAAAAAAAGTGTTTTCGCGCAGGTCAGAGTAAACCTCTTTAATATTTGAATAAGGCGGGGGATGGCGCCAAAATTCAGAGAAAAACAAGTTGTAAATCCATCGAAAGAAAAAAATATCTTATCCTCTTTTCAAAAGGAGTCAACAATACTCTGTTTGATTACAGAAAGGCAAAACTTTTGACAAACCTCTGATGAAGTGATCGTCCATCTGGCGGTAGGTGGTCAATCACGACGGGCGGGAAAGGTGAAGGTACCCGATGAATTTGAATCCAGCTGTTATCCAACCGAGTTTGAGCAGCCTCCATTCTATCTGTAATAATAATAAATACACTTGATCAAATAAGAAATGATTGCGGTTACTATTTTTTATTATTATGCGACATCCTAACAGATGGATAAACACTTCTTTTGACAGCGTTGTCATTATTTACCCCCTCGACTATTATTATTATTATTATTGCATTCCCCCTTCTGATCTATATCAATATATTCGGTCCCCTCTTGTAGAGATTGAATCAATCAGGAAGAAGAAGAAGATTTAACCTAAATAACAATTTTGTGTGTTGGGGAGATCAACGCCCTCTACACTGATGTAATTGATGGATGTAAACAAGTTTGGAAAAACACACGCCCGTCTCAACCTCTCTCTGGAGCCAGTGTGTTTAGTGTATGTCAGTTTTTTCTTCTTTTTGTTGATATTGAGGGGGTGGAGGTAGGTTATACAACTCAAAATACGATGTTACCACGTATTTCTCTATTAAAAAATAATATTTTTAAATTATTTTTAAAATTCATTTTCAAATGTAGAATTTTTGGCGCCAATTTTGAAATTCAATAAAAATTCCCTCTTTTTTTTTTTTTATAACAAGACTATAAATAGAGACCACAAGATTTTTTTGTTCGTTGTATATACAACATGGCAAAACAGCTGCCTATGGAAGGTTTTTTTTCCCTTGGATGTGGTTTTTGAAGCGCACTGGACCTTCCCACTTGTAAATTGTTGACATCCCCCTACAACCACGGCCGTACACAACCGTAAAAATTAAGTCTTGGATCATAAAAAAAGTGGGATATAATTTAATTTAAATTTTATTTATTACATAGAAAATCGCACCAATCTGTCAACAAAGGGAAAGTTCTTCGTCTCTCTTTAAAAATAACTATTTCACGTAATAAATAATGGGGCAATGACCTCGTTACGGACCTCGTAGAGAGAGCGAGTTCTAACTGTCGTTGTCTAACTAATCGCTATTAGCTCTTTTGGAATTTCTTTAACAAAGAATAACGCTTTTGAAGCACGCGAGAGAATGCGTTGAATAACACACACGCCCTCTATATAGCATATGTTAAGGGGCAAAGGTTGAAAACTATTCCAATTCTCAATGGAAGAGAATATTTTTAGAACTTAAAACAAGGGTGGATATCGACTCCACCTATTTATATATAAAAAAAAGATTCTCTTCTTCACAGGTAGCTATAAATTGTTATACATTATTAAGCCTATTATAAATCATTCTCTCGGATTTCCATCGTCGTGTTATTCAGGTAGTAAACAAACAATCCCAAATTGGGACAAAGTGGGACGCCTTTTTAATATAAAATTAAATTTAAAAAATCCATAATTTAATATCCGACAGGTGTCACTTTAAAATATATTAAAAAAATTTAAAACAGCTGTTGCGGGGTGAAGAGCGCGCGTGCCTTAAAGAAGGATCATTCATCATCGATTAATATACCATTTGATAAAGATCAATTTCTTTCTCTTTGAACCTTCTTCTTTTTCTTTTAAAAAAGAATTTATAAACAAGGGAGCGTGAGTAACGTAAACCTAAAGAGGAAAGGGAAAAAAATGTGTTTAGTCCCGAAAAAAACTTGCGCACCCCCTAAAACTGTACATATCACGTCTAGAAATAGTTATATATAAACAAAAAACTTTTTAAAAAAATCAAGATTTGTCAAGGAAGAAGAAGAAGAACTATTAGGTCGCTGTTGATGTCCATTAAACTTGTCGTCACATGATCAACACAAGGGAGGAGGAGGGTTATATAGAGATTGGCTCCATGTTTGCCCTAGCACGTTTCTTCTTCTTCTTTTCCCCCCTAATTCGTCGCCGTCAAGTGGAACGTGATCAAGTTGGTGACGACTTTTGAGGAAGAAGACTTTCTAAAGAAAAACTCACCCCTTAAAAACAAAAGAAAAATCACTGATGGTTGAAGAAGAATCCTCTAAAGAGCACAAAAAATCAACTGACGGCCTGGCCGGTGCCTGGTCGACTGCTCCTTCCTGGACCTCCTCTCACCCCTTATTCAAAAAAAGTGGGAGGAGTTTTAGGAAGAGGAGAAGAAGAAGGGCTCTGCCGCCTCTCTACTAGATGATTTACGTTGAGTTGTACACAACAGCATCCCCCTCTACTCAAAGTTAATTTGAAAGGGATTCGTCAACTTGAAGGGGGGTTCCTTATATACCTGGATTCCACCTGTCGAACTGAAATGGCGCGCAATTCTATTGTTATGTAATTATTTAAACATATTTTTTTGAAAAATATATGGAACAAAGGAAGCAGCCATCACGAGTTCGTCTTAAATTTTTTTCACACAACGAGATTTAACGACTTACTTAACACCTTGTGAGCTGCTGCTGCTTCAAGTAGACGACTGGTCATAAAATCTCCCGCGTGAAATGAATATTTAAAAAGAAAAATGGAACCTATATCTTTCTTTCTTTCCCCCCTCTCTCTGCTGCTGGTTGACAGCGCGCATATATAGAAATGTCTTGATCGTCACAGAGGCGTGAAATGACGCTCTCAAAGAAAAAGTTGACAGGTAGCTCATCCCAATTGATTTAGATAATCCTGTTGGGCATCTTTATATTCAAATTTATAAGAAATAGTTACGTATATTCTGCTCCGGCATTTATATTCCAGCAGGAACGTTGTTTGTTTGGAGCAGCTTCCTGTGTCTCTAAATGCAATGCAACCCTCGCGCCGAGCATCTGATGATGATGACGAGGACGACGTGCGACCCAGATGGCCGAGGCCCCGGCGCCATACTATACCACAGGGTCACGCCACCCTGATGTATGTATACAAATCGAGCTCCTCCTTCCTTTTTTACTTGTTCTCATTCTTTTCTGAGAGAATATCTGTATAAAAAAATAAGCATATAAAATCTTTGAATATAAAAAAATTATGTGCACTTGAAGTCATTTATTTGCTGCACCAGCTGCTTCTAGAATTGCCATAAAGAAGTAATGTGAAAAATTTCACATGGTGCAACATATAATCATGCAGCATCATGAAAAGTTTCAAGTCTGCTGATTACAGCAGTGTGCAATAAAAGTAAAAGTAATTGCCCATTTTAATCTACATTTGGGATGTGTATGATACACATTAAAAGGAACTATAATTGATTTCAAAATTAGTGATGATTCTACCTTTCATTGGATTACAGCTTGCATTATTATTGTGTTGAAGATGTCCATCAAGATAAATATATGAATAGAAGATCATATCTGGATTTAGAATAATGGAAATTGTAAGCAGAATAGTGGATGATTATTACCCCCAAGGGAAGCTATACATAGTGAATGTTAATCAAGCTTGTACCACCTGTAGAGAAGGCACCTGGAGCAATTGAAGCAGCAGCCCCAGCACAATAGACCTGATTGTCATGAAAGTTAACTGTCAAAAATTACATACTCGACGAGGCAGTGAAAGGAGAAAGTAAACTACCTTTGTATACAGTCCTTCATTGTTGGAAAAATTTGTAAAACTAAGATCTGCCTTCATCTCTAAAACTGACGTTTGAGTATTGTGCAAATAATTACATTAACGCACACCATAAATTAATCGGTTTCAAATCGTGTTAATTTTGAAGCTCTTTTTGATTTATTAAATGTAAACTTAAGTTGCGTGTTTCAATGTCTCTGAAAGCGTGTGAAAGAGATTCTCGCACGTGACTACAGGAAGGATTATTAGAATAATCCATCAACATCATTATGCAATAAGTAGCAATACCGTTACTATTTTTAAAAAGACAATTTTAAATTCAACTTATTCCGACGTATCACAACTTTGTAGCTAAAATATAATACAGGTAGCATCAAATTGTTATTCAAATTTATAATTTTTCCTTCTGGTCTTGACCCCAGCTCTCACTACTTGCATATTATAATTCTCAAGAGAGTGATAGTAATAACCGGTTACGTCACACGGCTCATCGCCGAAAAAGGTCTGAAATAATAATAATAATAACCAAAAAGGATTCCGCTTAAATACTCTTGCATAGTATATGCAATGATGCACAATCGTAAAGCATCATCTCGCTGTCATAAGTTATACTGTACCTGCTGCTCAGCTCCTGTCGGCTTATTTTCCAGCCTATTACGTATTCCGAAACTAGATTCATTCGGTAGTAGTAGTATAGTTTGCCAGATATAATATAAAAAGGCGGATGAATTATTCAACGCTTAGTGATGCAGCTAGCAGCTCATGTGTCAGTGTTTATTCTAAACAGCATTCATCACCAGATTTTCGTCACGATAATAATAAAAGGTTAATTTATCCCTTAAAAGGAGAAATACAGTTTCCTTGACCTATGATGAATATGATTTCATCTAGCTGCTGATAACGAGAGAAATATAAATGACGAGAGAGGTATCATTATCAAAAGTGCCAGTCAGGTGTATAATAAAACAGAAAAAATTTCATCATTCGTCCGTTTCGCAGAATTTAAGAAAGGCAATGATGATTGCGCAGTTTAAGAATATGAAGTCATATATCATGACGTTGTTTACTCGATATCTCCCTAAGACCCTCATCGTCATTTCAAGTGATGGCTCTTGAAGTGGATGGAACGACGAATAGACGCGGTGCGTGATTCTGGGAATTTTTATTTTTATTTTTTTAAAGAAAAGTCGTGAATAAGCATATCGACCTACTGGTATCGATATCTGATGTTGACACATGCTTTCCTACTATATATGTACATTTCTTTGTGTATTCAGTGGATAGAGCTTTTAAAAGAATCCTTCTTAAAACTTTTATCCTCTCAAAAACTCCACTTCAATAACAGTCAGTCACATTTTATCTATATTTTATATACTTATGTCATACATACATTTGTCAAGCACTGCTGCACTGGAATGAAAATTTAAAAAATTGAAATTCTTTTTTTTTTTCGAAGAAATGGTCTATTTTAATGGAGCGAGGCGACATCTACCAATGGTTGTTTGCACCACACGAAGGCGCGTTCTTTAGAAATCTCTTGCGATCATCGAACCCGAGAGTTCGGTCCGGGATCTGTTACAAGAAATCCTCTGCGATCATCGATCCCGCGGGAGCTTATTTATAACTCTATATACAATTTTGGCAAAAATTTATGGAATTCCATAATCTGTTATCAAAATTGTTAAAAAAAACACCTCAGTTTCTACGTATAAGCTAAAAATACGGCATGGCGAATCGATTTGGATATAAAAATTAATGACCCACTGGCACCTTGTTAACCAGCTAATTAGAAAATAGACATCACAGTTCATAAATTCGCATATCAGTTGAGCACACTTGTTTGTTGAAACGCTATCTTTAAAAGAAATCATTTGATCATTTTTTGAGTGTATTCTTTAATAAAGAAAAATGATTCATAAATATAAATATACAAGAAAGCATAGTTATATCTATTTATTATTCTTGCGGATGACGATAACAGACAGGATGTTGAAACCAATCATCCAGCCTAAAGAGCTTAATATTCCGTAGATGATATCTGGATGATCCAATCCCCCACCAAATCCGAACACATTGCGCAGGGCTATGATCGGATACGTTTCCGGAATGAAGTAAACAAAATACCGCATGGAACTTGGCATGGATTCCAGGGGCCATATAATACCGCCGATCAGAGTCATCACCAAATTACTGCCTATAGTTAAACCTAAAAGTTGATTCAGATCCGAAAACAAGCCGGATAATAGGATACCTGTCAATTATAACATATAAAACTTAAGTTACATATTTGAATTGACCGAAAAAATGTATTAATATACCAAGGGATAAGCTAGAAAATCCTTCTAGCATAGTGATAAAAAGAGCCAGTGCTAAACTGCCCTCACAATGGACTTTAAATACCAATACAACAAGAGTGTAAACGAGAAACATTTGGGCAGTGAGGTAAATGAATTGAATGATCAAGTGAGCCAAAATCATTTCGGTAATATTGGCACCTGCGTACATTTCCAATTTATTGAAGAATTATATATGATAACATAATTTAAGTTGATCACTTGTAATACCTGCAATGATGCTGCGGTAAAAGAGACCCTCGTTCCTCTCTGTAATGATAAAGGCAGCTATTTGGGCGAAATTGAGGAAAAATATGATACTGTAAAAGAATAAAATTCACCATTGAACAATAATAATGATACATTTCAATTAATATGATACTTTAAAATGAGGCCTGGCGCTACGAAATCCACATAGCTTAGCTTCTTTTTACCATCAAAAGCGTCGAGAAACTAATGAAACATAAAATTAGGCTTAAGTAATATTTACAAATTTAAAATTGGTAGGCATATTTTTAATCCGTATTACTTTGATAGGATAGATAGTAGCCCCTGGTTCGTAAGCCAACTCTCTTTGCATTTCCTCAAAAAATTGTTCGTAAGCTTTGATCGAAGTTTCCACGAATGTCTTCTTAATCATATGATCTATGCATGGTAATATATTAATAAGTAACTATCGATGAATAAAATCGAATCATTCAATTAACTGGATTCATCGAGGTTGAATTCAATTTGACTAGCCAAAATATTTTCCAGATCCCCATCAAAAACACCATGCCTAAGACGGATGATAAGCTGCTCGGAAAAGTTTCCGCCAAATTGGACTGCACCCCAAACTTGTCCTTCTTTTGCAGCTTTTCTAGCCTCTTCGAAATTACGAAACGGTACCTATTATATAAATATTTAGTTAACGTAAACTTTTTTTTTCTAATCTAAAGATACTTGGATAATTGTTGTGTTATCCAGGTGATGAAGGTAGCGACAACTCAACATTGAAAACGAAGGATAATATCGGCCGTAATTGTCAGGACAGTTAGTCACGTTGTTGAGTTCCAATTCGTTGTTGACCACACCCATTTTAAGAAAAGTAGGATCTTGGCCAACTGCAGCGAAAAATGATACGATCGCCAAGCAAGGAAAGAAGAAGATGATGAATATTAACCTATCAAGTCATAAATGAAATGATATGACAATTAATTACAATTGAATGGATATTAAATAAATTCTTCGAAAGAAATACCCAAAGTTGCGGAAAGTTGTCAAATAGTTTTTATACAAAAGTGCTTTCAAATGGTTGATTGATGGCAAAGATGAACGGTGATGGTTCTTCTGCTTATTAGTTGATGTGCTCTTGGTTTTTTCCCTTTTGTTTACCTTTGGTTGAGTAGTACTCGCTGGTTTCTATAAATTGTATGATTAAGTGCTGTTTCCTATGCGCATCTTCAAGAATATAATATCTACCTGGTTTTTATCTCGGTTTTCATCTTCAATGCAGAGTTTCAAAAAGACATCGTCCAGGGTTGGCACGTTGTAAGTTGACATCAAAGTGCCAGGAGAATCTTCAACGAGGATTCTTCCAGATCGCATCATTCCCAACTGTTTTTAGACGTTGTTATAATTGAGAAAATCTATATAATAATTCAAGTTGATACAAACCAATCTTGACTGCAACGCTTCTTCGAGGTAATGAGTAGTGATGATCACAGTACATCCAGTTTCTCTGTTTAGTCGAACCAAGTGACCCCAAATTCTGTAGTTAAATTAAACCCAGACCATCAAGTAATTTTTTAATCATAGTTTTAAAAATGTATTCTTATACTTCTGTCTCAGAACGGAGTCGACGCCCACAGTCGGTTCGTCCAAGATGAGTAATTCCGGTTCGTGAAAGATTGCAACGGCGAACGAGACGCGGCGCTGCTGTCCCCCGCTGAGCGTTCCGATCCTTCGACTCGCAGATGGTAGGTCCAGTAATTTCAAGAAATAATCAGTCTGAGATTTCACAAACTCAGAAGGTAGGTTGTACATGCAGCCGAAATATTCGATAGCTTCTCTGATAGTAAATTCAGCACACAGTGCCAATTCTTGGGGCATGTGGCCGATCCTACGTCCAAGGATGCCGGAATTCGGTTCCTCTCCGAAAACGAGCAGCTGACCGCTATCTAAACTCCTTTGACCGACAATGCAACTCAAAAGAGTTGTCTTACCGCATCCACTCGCACCCAGTAATCCGTATCTGTATGTTACGCAACAGAAAATATCTGGTTTAATTGATTGACTGAGTAAGCTAGGTATATATTTACATGCTTCCTTTCGGGATGGTCATATCGAGGTCCCGAAGAACGTAAGAGCTCCGCTTGCCAACTCCACAACTTTTACGAGCATTCCGGACGAGCACTGCGTAAGACGATGGTGATGATGATTCAACAGCATATCTGACACCTGATGGGTCGATGTTTACAGTAGGTACGCAATTAAAATCTTCTACTGCAGCAGCTTCCATTTCGTGGAACTGATCGTTCTATAGTGTACAGCACAACTGCGATTCTTTTACAATCTTCAATGTTGACACAAGTCGACTTTTCCATATAGGGAACGTGTTAACCTATATATTGCAAAATTATGCAGAACTGAAACAAAAAGGTGAACACAGTTCTCAAGGGGTCAGCCTGCATTTTTCAAACTGAATTTAGGTCTATACTACATAGTCCAAGCTTACAAGTATAGTACTATGAGCACTTTCACTTCGAGCTCGATACTCGAAAGTGATCGCCTTTTCACGCCAAATCAGAAAATTGAGTTCAAGATTATCAACTTTGAAACAGGAATTCCAAGCTCTTATTATTACAGAAAGCTCCACCATTGGTAAACCTATATATGTTGCCGAGCATTTCGCTGCGAAACGGATGCAAACGTTGAGGTAGGCTAACATTGACGTTGAATATTCAGTTTTATTCACGCTAAAACGCTATCAGTAAGAAACAGCCTTGAAATTAGATTAGAAGATGACAAACTGTTTAAAATACAGATTACACAACGCACGACAAATAGTAAAAATCCTTGAATTCAAGTATTGGTCAAGAATTCAATTTGAGATCAGAAACAGTTTTCCAATTAATGTAAGAAAAACAAACTTCACCTGCTGACTCATCTTCATGAGATGCAGTCTTTAAAAAAATCGAAGGCATTTCTATGAGAGTTTTTACATGTAATTTTTATGAAGGTTATATTGCACGAACGGGCAATGGATGAACGAATCAGCGAGATGGGCATAATCGTTGGAAATGCATCTGCGCAATTGATTTCAATCAAGGTGAGGATATAGTCATAGCTTCGGTCATGGTGACGTATAATATATGGAAAAGTAGGGAGCTCTGAGTTCGGTTACTTAACATCGAACATGAAACGGTGCTGGGTATAAGCTGGAATAAGCGGCCACCATCGGCGAACTTGTACTCAATCATCATCGGTGAATCAATAATCGGTAAATACTTTTTTTTTAATTTATGGATTTAGGCTCCGAGGCTCAAGCATGGTTATCTCATAATTTCATTGCTCTTTCAACTGACTCTTCGTATGGATTAATACTTTTTTTTACTATGTATGAGGACGTTGCCGAATCAAAATTAATAATAACATGAGTACCTACATTTTTTAGGGGTTACATGCCGAATCCAGTAAAATGTGAACCTATTTCGGCAAGGATTTAGTGAGTTGCCGATAACAGGATTATGCATCAATAATTGGTTGAATTCGACAGTTGCAGTCTTGCAGAAATCGAGGACTGAAATATAACTATACCGAACCGGTTGAAATAATGTATGTGACCTATTTTTGTGGATATTTTTGCAATCATTTCAGCTACTCAAATGGCGTAATTAAATTATTTTCCTCATAAACGTAAGGATTTTCTATAGTTGGTGAAAAAGGGATTGTAAAGAAAGGATTTGGCCAGAACGAAGTGAATTCCTGAATTCTTTCGAATTTCGGTTTGTGGTATTTGACGTAACAGCAATAACGTCATTAGATATCAATAGAATTTTTTCTCTTTTTTTCCTCCGGAAGCTTTAATCATCGATAGATTCGATTAAGTGTAACCCAATTTAAATTATGTGCTAACTATTGTCAGCAAATATTATTATTTTCGTAAAATTAGTCCCTGCGGATTTTCTTTTAAATTCGAGTCACGTGATTTCGCGAAACCAAACTGCGTGCACCGAATACCGCGCCACCGCCGTTCGCCACCGCCGTTACCCTGGAAGTTGAAACAGTTGAAACGGTTACGCTGAATGACAGGTTGAAACCTAAGGCCGGTCATCCCACATTCGACGTGCTGTGTGTTTACATCACGTTTACACCACTCTTGTAATCGTTTACGAAAATATTTGATGATTGATGTGTGGTTTTAATGATAGTAGTTGAATTTTGAGGTAGGAATTTTTCATTTTATAGTTACTCAATTCTCACAGTTTTCTGATTATTTCCTCTGAATAACTTTGGGTCAAGACCAGCTGTAGACTTCCTACAATAATGTCTTCCTTAAAGTGTGATTTTAACCTTCATGGATTTAGTGTTTCAAAGTTTTGTTCATCATACTTTGTGTATACTTTGGCAGTCTTTTAATGATCATTCTTCATTTATATGTCATTTTTTATTTAGGTTTCATTTTCCTGGTTACAGTACTGCCATAGTCCAAAGGGACCCTACGCTTTATCCTGACCTTACTACCTCTGTCTTATTTCTAGTAAACCATTCTGGAAGACTTGTTACTTAGACTCTTTTCTTAGCAGTATCTGGTATGTATGGAGATGTAGCAGTGTCGTAATGCATAATAATATCTTATTATGTGAATGTATAACCAAATTAATTGCCAATGTTTTCATTCTCTACTCTTTTCTTTTGCAGCTCCTTGGATTCATGTGTGGTTCTCTCTTGGTTTGCTCCTCTGCTGACAACCTACCTAATCCCACGATTCAGGTTTATTTACTTACCACTCTTTTTACATGAATACGTATTCATCTATTTTCTCTTAAAAATTTATACAGAACCCAAATACGCTGCAGCTATGGAAGCCAACCTACAATGTCCACTGGATCCTTTCGTGATGGGTCAATTGGAGAATAAAATGAATTTTGCTCGCGTTCTTGAGATAGAAAACCATGTCTCATCTTCTTCCTGCCATCATCCCCCTCTCAAAGACATCGTTCTACATGGAACTCTCGATGGCAGCACCCCTTTGTTACTCGCTTGCGAACAAGGTGATTTGGACTCGGTTCAACACATTGTTGACGTTTGGGGTGCGGACGTGCGGGATACTGGCAACTTCTACCACCCTGGCAACTTTTACTTTAAAGGAGAGAAGATTCGTGGAGCAACACCACTCTTTGTTGCCGCCCTCAATGGCCACATTGATATAGTACGCTATCTCATCGGCAAGAATGCAGACGTCAACGCCATCACATCAACAAGAGAATACCCAAAATATGGTGCAAGATATGAAGGTGCTAGTCTTCTCCAAGGAGCTCTCAAACAGCCTAAACAGCGTGAAAAACTGCCGTTTCTCGAATTTCACATGGAGAAAAACGTCATCGCCCGCCTCTTGTTGGAAGCTGGTGCCAACCCATCCGCTCTAGATTCAGATGGAAATCCACTGTGGTACAAACGCGGTGTTTACTCCATCATCGAACTCATCAGGCATGGCATCAACCTGGATCTGCGCAGTACTAAAGGTGACACCATTCTGCACGCTTGGATCACTTTAGCTTCTTTAAATCTTGACATCATCGACAAAAAAAAACTTTTCGTCGACGGCGTCGATCTCCTTCTTGCTCGTGGTATCGACCTCACTGCTCGAAACAAAAAAGGATTTACACCCATCCTAGCAGCAGCTGCTCAACTTAAAGGTCCATCTGGGACGCTACTTTGTATTTTGGACTTGTTATTGAAGAACGACGGCATTGATGCAACCGAAAAAATTTATGCCATGGAACTGGCTGGCGCTCGACTTCTCCTCGCTTTGAAACCTGGAAGAGCCTTTCATTATTGGAAGAAAGCTTTGCGCCTCCGTGAGAAGGAAAACATCAATAAGATTCTGTTGCAGGCAAGAGGACAGGTCGTCGAGTGGGAAACTTCACAGCAGCTAGAAGAAGTCATCCAAGATAAGTCGGTGCATTGGATCCAGGCGATGCTCGCAGGATTGAGAATCCATGCGGACAAGGGTTTGCAAGCCGTCGTTGCGTTTATGGATGATCTCCCCTTCATGTCTGGCATTGGTTACTATGCACACCTAGATATGCGTAAAGTAAAGAAAGCAGGCACAATGACGCAGATTTTAGACTTTTGTTTGGAGATATTGGGAGTATTTCTCCTTTTTGATCCATACGATTTAAAGCTTTGGGATTACAGGTATGCAATCACCAGAGAACTCACCGAAAAACTACTTGTACCATTTTTTTCAACGCTTGGAAAGAGTAATCTGCTCCTCAACGTCGAATCTGAAAAGATCAATTTGTTCTTGCAGCTCATCGTTGCTGGGGATCCAGATGGGATGTCAATACGATATGAGCACGATTATCAATTATTTAGGATGTTGGCTGACGTGCCGGATTTGCTCCTGGACGAAGACATCAGGAAGTATTTGTCCGCATCAGCTCGCCAATATGAAGGAGCCCTGCTATCGAAGGCATATGACTACGAAGATTTGAAAACCCTTCGATTTCTCCTTCATCTACGAGCCGATCCCGATGCAACTGAAACTGAATGGCTGGAGCGCGGAAACAAGCTTCTTCATCTTGCTGCCGGAGGCATGGCACTCACAGGGGAGATGGAGATCATGGGACAATTTGCAATGGAGATGGAGTGCACCGCTGACCTCCTGTTTGACTACGGTGCTCAACCTCATCTGAAGAACGACGAAGGGAAATCTGCTGTCGACATTTGGGTCGAGAAAAACTGCGGCGTGGAAGGCGTGCAGAGCCTCAAGTGGAAGAATCGTCCTTACTGGTGCCGTAACTCTGTCCCAAAGTTGGGTTGTTTGGCTGCCAAAACAATTCACACCAATGGAATCCCTTTTTCTCGTCGTCCAGGTGATTTGCCAGTTGAATTGCTCACTTTTTTAGATAAACATTAGCTTTCCATTGAACGTCGTTTTTCTTCTATTTTCGAACGGAAATTTGTGTCTGTTTACTTTTGCAATATATTTTTGAATGTTGGAAGAGACAAAGAAAGAAAAAAAAAATATTGTTTCGAGTTTGTTTCTTTCGTCGATTTATTAAAACAAAAATAGTGAAGACAAATGTAAATGTAAAGCCGGCTTTTCAGACAATTCATTTCAATTAAAGTTGGGATAGTCACAGCCTCGGTCGGTTTAGAATGTGGAAAAGTGCGGAGCTCGGTTATTTACATCGGGAGACGATGAGTATATAAAGCTGAAACAAGCGGCCATCATCGATGAACTTTTATATTACTTGATAAATGATTTTTAATTCACGGAATTAGGCTCCGAAGCTCAAGCCCGGTTACATCTCATAACTCTCTTAACTGATTTGTCGCATTGAAAAATCTTTTTTTTAAGTAGGGACAGGTTGCCAAATCATTAACAGTAATATATCGTGAGTACGTACATTTTTATGGGGTTAAATATCGAATTCACTCCGGCGGAAGATATTTACCTATTTCAGCAAGTGGGTTGCCGACAACAGAATTATGGACCAATAAATGGTTGAATTTGACAGGTCGAAATCTACAGGGCCGAAATATTAACCACCAAACCGGTTGAAATTTTTTTTGTGACCTATATATTTTAGGGATAATTTTGCAATCATATTTGCAATCAGATAAGAAACGGTCAAACAGCGTAATTTTATTTTCATCCTAAACATGAGGTTTTCCTAGTTGGTCAAAAAAGTATTGTTGTTTGTAATACGAAGGATTTGGCCAGAACGACGGTACGTCAAATTTACGTTTGTGGTATTTCACGTGACAGCAATAACGTCATTAGATATCATAAGATTCATAAGATTTTTTTTTTCATCCGAATGCTTTAATTCCGATAAATAATTGAGTGTAACCCAATTTAAATTGTTTCAATTATTCCGACTCAAATTATACTTAAGCTATGGTTGGACTGTAGAGTAGAATAAATGAAGATATTAGATGAGGGCTGGTTGCTGTGGGTCGAAATAGATTTTATTGTTCCACACACAAATTATATGTACAGACAGTTGATTGTGACTGACATTAGACACAGAAAAAACCCACCCTCGTTAGCAGAAAAGGGAGGGAAAAAGTGTCCGACGTTGCAAATTCTACATTTTAGCCGCCGACGGGACCGAGCAGTGCGCTCGGACCTCATCTTTAGCGCCAAAGTTCAAATGACCCAAGTAAATTCCCGACAAATTGTGTGCTAGCTATATTCTCAGCAAAAATTATTTTTTTCGTAAAATGAATCCCTGCGGATTTTCTTTTTAATCCGAGTCACGTGATTTCACGAAACAAAACTGCGAGCACCGATCACCGCGCCACCGCCATTGCCCTGGAAGTTGAAACAGTTGAAACGGTTACGGTGCATGACAGGTTGAAACTAAAGGCCGGTCATCACACTTGACTTGCTGTGTGTTTACAACACGTTTACACCACTCTTGTAATCTTTTACGTGATGATTGAATTGTGATTTTAATGATAGTAGTTGAATTTTTAGGTAGGAATTTCATTTATAGTTACTCTATATTCTCACAGTTTTCTGATCATTTTCTCTAAATAACTTCGGGTCAAGAGCAGCTATATACTTCCTACAATAACCTTCAATGTTTCAAAGTTCTGTTCATCATACTTTATGTGTACTTTGGCATTCTTCTATAATGTTCATTCATCTTCATTATGTCATTTTTTATTTAGGTTTAATTTCCCTGGTTACAGTATGTACTGCCATAGTCCAAAGGGACCCCATATCATCCTGACCTAACTGCCTCCGTCTTGCTAGTAAACCATTCTGAAAGACTTGTTACTTGGACTCTTTTCTTAGTATCTGGTATGTATGGAGATGTAGTATGTCTTATTGCATAATAATATCCTACTCTGAATATGTAACCAAAATAATTGCCAATGTTTTCACCCTCTACTCTTCTGTTTTGCAGCTCCTTGGATTCAAGTGGGGTTCTCTCCTGGTTTACTCAGCTGTGCTGCCAACCTATTCCTAATCCCACAATTCAGGTTAATTCACTTTTTACTCTTTGTTTTCATGAATACATATTTTATTTTTTCCCCCCTTAAAATTCATACAGAACTAAAGTGAGCTGCAGCTATGGAAGCAAACCTTCAATGTCCACTGGATCCTTTCTTGATGGGTCAATTGAAGAATAAAATGAATTTGGCCCGCGTTCAAGAGATAGAAAACCATATTTCATCACACACTTGCGTTCATCCTCCACTGAAAGATCTAATTCTTGATGGAACGCTCGATGGAAGTACGCCGTTGCTGCTCGCCTGTGAAGAAGGTCACATTGACTCAGTGAAACGGATTGTCGAAGATTGGGGCGTGAATCCTCGGGCAGCTGCCATCTATAACAACTTTTATGGAAAGAAGATCGGTGGAGCTACGCCACTCTTCGTCGCCGCCCACAAAAACCACTTCCACATTGTACAGTACCTTATCAGTAAAAATGCAGATGTGTCCGCCATGACATCTACGAATCCAAGTTATTATGGTGGAATTACTCCTCTCCAAGTAGCTCTCGACTACAATCATTATGCCGGACAGTCGTTTGAGGATTTTTGTGTGGAGAGAAGCGTCATCGTCCGCCTCTTGTTGGAACACGGAGCCGACCCTTTCACTCGAGATCCAGATGGAAATGCGATGTGGGACGGTTATGATCTTTATTCTACCTTCGCACTTATCAACTATGGCATCAACTTGGACATGCACGATTCAACGGGCGACACCATTCTACACCACTGGATCTGTTGGTCTGCACTTGCAGAACCGAATGAGAAATTTTTCGTCGACGGCGTTCATCTGCTTATAGCCCATGGTTTCGACCTCACTGTACGAAACAAAAAAGGATTTACACCCATCCTAGCAGCAGCTGATGAACTTAGATCTCCATCTCAGTCCGAGACTCTTGGTATTTTGGAGTTGTTATTGGAGAGAGATGAAATTGATCCAAATGAAAAAATTGGTGCCATGGAACTGGCTGGCGCTCGACTCCTCCAAATTGCAAATGAAATGGCTGTGGAACCTGAAAAAGCCTTTCATTGGTGGAAGAAAGCTCTGCGCCTCCGTGAAAATGAAGACAACCCTATCAGCAAGATTGCGCTGCAGACCAGTGGACATATCAACGAATGGAAAACCGCACAGCAGCTAGAAGAAGTCATCCAAGATAAGTCGGTGTGGTGGATCCAGGGAATGCTCACCATATTAAGAATCTATGCCGACAGGGGTCCGAAAGCCATTCAGAGTTTTATGAAAGATGTTCTTCCAGGCGGTATTTACTCTGATGGTCGAGTAGCACTGACCCATATTTCAGACCTTAAGTTGGAAATTCTTCGAGTTTTTCTCCGTTTTGATCCATATGACCCGCAGTTCTGGACGTATACGAAGGGAGTTATACAAGACCTCGAGAACAAACTACTTTTTTTCCCAGCAATTAGACGTGAGCGGCCGCTCCCCAACTTCGCATGCGAAATGATTAAAACATTCTTGCAGCTCATCTTGGCGGCGGATCCAGAAGAGCGCTTAACACTGCGGTTTGATTACCAATTTTTCTTTGTGTTGGCCGGCGTGCCGGATTTGCTCGTGCACGAAAAAATCAGGTTGTTTTTGTCCAAATCGGTACGTCCAAAAGGAGGAATCCTGCTAGCTGAGGCGTGTAAAGACAAAGACAGGAAAACCCTCCGCTTCCTGCTTCATCTACAAGTCGATCCCAATTCAACTGCCCCTAGAAGCCGCGGTAACAGACCTCTCCACATTGTTGGCAATTTACAAGAACATCCCATGGTACTCAACGGAGAGTTGAAGCGGGAACAAGTTTCATTGGAAGTGGAGTACACCCCAGCTCACTTGCTCTTTAATTATGGAGCTGACCCTCATCGGAAGAACGACGAAGGGAAAACGGCTGTCGACCTTTGGATGGAAAAAAACTGCGGCGAAGAAGGGATGCAAAGCCCCAAGTGGAAGAATCGGCCTTACTGGTGCCGCAACACTATCCCCAAGTTGTCGTGTTTGGTAGCTAAAACAATTCACACTGAAGGAATCCCTTATTCTCGTCGTCCCGGCGATCTGCCAGTTGAATTGCTCACTTTTTTAGAGAACAATTAGCTTTCCATTGAACATCGTTTTTCTTCTATTTTCGCACGGAAATTTGTGTCTGTTAACTTTTGCAATACATTTTGGAATGTTGGAAGAGACAGAGAAAGAAAAAAAAACTATTGTTTTGAGTTTTTTTCGACGATTTTAACAAAGATGGTCAATATATTCATAAATGTAAGCAGATTTTGTCCTCCTTCCATCTTAAATTGAAGTGTTAAAAGGCAATTTTAACAGAAAGACGATCGTGAATCTAAATAAGTATAAAAAAAAAAGTTAAAACAAAATAATAATTGGAATCACCGATCAGTTTTGAGTGCACACTGCGCAAGCCGCAGGTGTTCATGAGAAGTTGCTGTTTAGCATGAGCCCTCGTACGCACATTGTTTTGAATTTTTCGTTCGGCTGTTCTCCTGTCACATCGAGTTATCTAAAAATATGAAGAAAAACGGACAAGAAATCGTCATCCCTCCTTCTCCAAATTGGTACTTGAGCAATGTTTTCGAGTGTCACCGTAAAACGGGAGTACTCGCATACGCAGCATCACGTTGTTTAGTATTTGTCTGGCCAACCGAACCTAATGGAGAAATCTGCTTCCCTCGGAAATTTGTGTAAATTTGTTTTTGCAATACATTCTAGAATATTGGAAGAAACAAAGACAGAAAATAAATATTGTTTCGAGTTTTTTTTCCCGTCGATATTAACAAAAATGGTTGAGATAATAATAAGAGTGGAGGTAACAGTAATAAATGGAAATAAGTGCCAGGTTTGTCCCCCTTCCATCTTAAATTGAAGTATGAGAGAAAATAGAATTACGAGATTTTTAAAAAAATGTAAAGGTATAAAAAACAAAATAATAATTGAAAATAAACCGGTCTTTTTTGAGTGCGTACTGCGAAGCCCGCAGCTGTTCATATCACATCAGAGACTGCTGTTTAGCATCAGCGAGCATCGTACGAACGTTGTTTTTGAAATTTTTGTTCGGCCGCTTTCCTGTCACAATACGGTTGAAACCAAAGGCCGGTCAGCACGCACACTCAATGACTCGACTGTGTTTACATCAGGTTTACACCACTCATGTATTCGTTTACATGAACATTTGAGGATTGACTTGTGGATTTGTGGTAATAATTTAGTTTTGTGGTAGGCATTTCATTTATAGCTACTCCTCTCAACACTTTTTTCTTATTTCCTCTGTATAACTTTGGGTCAAGAGTCAAAACCAGCTGTTTACTTCCTACAATAATGCCTTCCTTAAATTGTGCTTCACTTTCATGGATTTAGTGTTTCACAGTGTGACAGCACTGTTAATCATACTTTGTGTACACTTTGGGCTGTCTCCTAATAAGATCATTCTTTATTATATCATTTGCTTTTTAGGTTTCATTTCCCTGGCTATACGGTACGGTACTGCCATAGTCTAAAGGGCACCATAGCCTAGAGCTAAAGGGCACCATAGCCTAAAGGGCACCATAGCCTGACCTACCTGTCTTTGTCTTGCTAGTAAACTTGTTACTTGGACTCTTTTCTTAGTATCTATAGAGTATAGTATATAGGTATGTATAGAGATGTATATTGCATAGTTTAGTGTGTATAGTGTCTTATTGCATAATAATATCCTACTCTGAATGTAACCAAATGAATTGCCAATTTTTTCATCCTCTACTCTTCTGTTTTTCAGCTCCTTGAATTCAAGTGTGGTTCTCTACTCTTGGTTTGCTCTGCTGAGAGGACAACCTATATCTACCTAATCCCACAATTCAGGTTTATTATTATTCCTTTTTCACTCTTTTTTCATGAATACATATTCATTTATTTCCACCTAAAAATGTATTCAGAGTCCAAGTGAGCTGCAGCAATGGAAGCCAACCTGCAATGTCCATTGGATCCTTTCGTGATGGGTCAGTTGGAGATCAAAATGAATTTTGCTCGCGTTCGAGAGATCGAAAACCATATCTCATTTGGCACCTGTATTCATCCCGAACTCAAGCATCTGACTCTTCATGGAGATCTCGATGGAAGCACCCCGTTGCTGATCGCTTGTAGAGAAGGTCACCTTGATGCGGTTCAACACATCGTTGAAGATTGGGGTACGCCCGTTCGGGCAGCTGCCAACTATTACCACTACATACCCGTCTTTCATCAACGCCCTAAAAAAGAGAAGACCGGAGGAGCTACACCCATCTTCGTTGCTGCCCACCAAGGCCACATTGATATAGTACGCTACCTCATTAGCAAAGATGCAGACGTCTCCGCCATTACATCTATGGAAGGATATTATGAAGGTATTACTCCCCTCGAAGTTGCTGTCTCAGACGGATTTCCGTACGACGATTTTATGGTGAAGAAAAACCCCATCGTCCGCCTCTTGTTAGAAGCAGGAGCCAACCCATCCACTCTAGATCCGTATGGACATCCAATGTGGCACTGTGGTGTTTATTCAATCATCGAACTTGTCAACTATGGCATCGATTTGGACCTGCGCGATTCTATGGGCGACACCATTTTGCACCACTGGATTACATTGGCTAAATTTGACCTTGTTGGCATCATCGATAGAGAAAAGTTTTTCGTCGACGGCGTTCATCTACTGCTAGACCGTGGCGTCAACCTCAATGCACGAAACCACCAAGGTTTAACACCCATCCTCATTTCAGCTAAATCAATCCAACTTGGTATTTTGGAGTTGTTTCTGGAGAGAGCTGAAATTGATCCAATCGAAAAGATCGATGCTTTGAAATTGGTTGGCGCTAAACTCCTCATCACTTTGGATCGTGAGAAAGCCTTTCAATATTGGGATAAAGCTCTTCTCCTCCTTGAAACGGAAAGAGGCAACCCCACCAACAAGATTCCGTTGCAGACCAGTGGGCAGCCCGTCGAATGGGAAACCCGACAGCAGCTAGAAGACGTCATCAAAGATAAGTCAGCGCACTGGAGCCAGGCCATGCTCACCGGATTGCGAATCTATGCGGACAAGGGTTTGGAAGCCGTCGTTGCGTTTATGAAGGATTTCCCCTGCATGAATGAACACATCGACCTTTACTCTGATGATGTAGAGGAACAACCCACACAGGCCCAGATTTCAGACTTTAGTTTGGAAATTCTGCGGGTTTTTCTCCGATTTGATCCATATGAGCCGAGGCTCTGGAAGTATAAGAAGAAAATTACACAAGAACTCACTTATAACCTACTGGAACCATATTTTTCAACGCTTGAAAATCAAAAGCCGCTCCTCAATGTCGAATTTGAAAAGATCAAATTGGTCTTGCAGCTCATCTTTGCGGGGGATCCAAATGGGCGTTTAGCACCATTTGAGTACTTGTACGGAGACTTCAAGATGTTGACTAACGTGCCAAATTTACTCCTGGACCAAGACATCAGGAAGTATTTGTCCGCATCAGCACGTAAATATGAAGGAGACCTGCTATCTCAGGCGTATTATCGTCAAGATTGGAAGACCCTTCGTTTTCTTCTTCATCTACGAGCCGATCCCGATGCAATTTTAAATCGATGGGTGTGGCCCAGAACCATTGTTCTTCTTCATCTTGCTGCCGGAGGACCCGAACATCCCATGGTACTCAACGGAGAGTTGGAGCGAAAACAAGTTTCATTGGAGATGGAGTATACCCCTGGTCACCTGTTGTTTGATTATGGAGCTGACCCTTATCGGAAGAATTGTAATGGGAAAACTGCTGTCGAAATGTGGATTAAGAAAAACTGCGGCGGAGAAGGCATGCAAAGCTCTGCATGGCAGAATCGTCCTTACTGGTGCCGCAACACTGTCCCCAAGTTGTCTTGTTTGGCGGCCAAAACAATTAACACCAACGGAATCTATTACTATCGCCCCGGCCTTCTGCCACCAAAATTGATTCGTTTTGTAGAGAACCATTAGGCCTGCATTGAGCATCTTCATTTTTTTCTGTTATCGCTCGGAAATTTGTGTCCATTTATTGCAATACATTTTGGAATGTTTGATATGACGAAGAAAGAAAATATAAATTATTTTTTATGGTCGATAACAAAGAGGATGATAAATATTTATGTAGGATTTTGTTCATACTTAAGGATATTGAATACTTCCATCATAAATTGAATTACGACAAGGTTATAAAAATAGAATGACGAGCGTGAATGTAAAAAATATTTTTATATGTTTAAAAAAATTGAAAAAAACATAATCAGTTTTGATTTTCGAGTGCGGGAGCAGCCGAGCAGCAGCAGCGCAGAGTGATCACATCAGAGGTTGCTATTTAGCATCAGCCCTCCACACGTACAGTACATTGTTTTGAATTTTTCGTTCTGCTGTTGCCCTGCCACACGGACAAACGGTTACGCTGAATAACAGGTTGAAACAAAGGGCCGGTCATCACACATTCGCGTACGTGCTGTCTAACTTTGTTTTACATCACTTTACACCACTCCTGTAATCGTTAACGTGAACATTTGAGGATTAACTTGTGATTTCTATAATAATATTTGAGTTTGGAGGTAGGAATTTCATTTTTTTTTAATTACTCCATTTCACGCAGCCCAGGCAAGACAGGGGCTCGGCCCGACAGCGGGCAATTTTAGGCTCAACCGCGTTTTTCGGCCGAAGTCCCGTGGTTCGGCCCGTTTACGGGTCGATGTATTGGCCCACCCCTTCAAAAAAAAAAAAAAAATTTCAAGTATACCTGTTTCCGTTCAAGGTCGGCTCAACCACTTTGACCGAAAAGAACTTAGAATATTTTTTATATTTTCAGCAGTGTCATCGACATTCGACATTATTGATTTGCGCACCATCATTGAATAAAACCAACAATAATGGTAGGGACTCGAATTCAATTTACGCTTGAAAATTTCAATTCGAATGTGAATCTAAATTTACCCTTGCGCATTTAAAAAAATGAATAAATATTTGGAAAAATTCGAATTATCAGTCAAAATATGCGATTATTATCTGAATGAATTGCAATCAAATACCTATGAATGAAAAGTTATTTGATGCATTTAACTCGAATGGCATCCCTAACAATTGCGCTGTAACTTCATAACTTGTAACCCTCCTCCCTCTCTCACAAACCATAAATACCTGCGTCGATGTCCACTAGGCCAAAAAGGGTCAGCAGGTACGAGCAAGTTCATTCCTGGTTGAACTTGAATCTCCCTAGTGACGCAAGCAACACTCAAAAACGTAATCCCTACTCCCCTTGGCTATGCTGGCAATGCTGCGCAAAAGATTTTTTTCACCCGGCAACGATGTACGCGTCTCGTAGTCTTGGCGTCTTGCCGCTCGGTAGTTTGAAGCTTGTTGCTTTGTTAACATGTTATTTTTTTAGTGTCGTGCGCTTTTAAGATAAAAAATCACCGTGTCTGTGTCATGCTGCTAACCAACGAATGACAATGTAAGTTCTTTATAAATTTATTAGCTAAGTATGGTTCCAATTACATGCTAACTTTTTTTACTGTTTTATTTTAGAAAGCCACCTCATTTTAAGTCATGGAAATAATTGCCTGTTTGATGGGACAACCAAGAAGAGTTATCTACTGTTATCAAGTTTATTCAAATATTTCCTGGCTGACTAGGTAAATATATTTAATTATTATAGCTTAATTCGTTTACTTGGTAACTAATATATTTTCAATGCCCAGGTATACATGACATATTGTCTTCACTCATCATGGCTTCACCTGCGATGATGGATTTAATTCTGCCAAGCCATCTGTCAAACATCAACATACCTCCCTACAAGTCATCACCCTACTTCATAAACAACTCTATCATGAATACTTTGCCTGTCAAGATTTATTATAATTTGATTAAACTGAATTTTTGTTTTACCATGCTATCATATTTGTTATTTTGTTTGACATTCCCCCCCCCCCCATTTGAAATAGTTGTTTTTGTTGACCAACCACACAGTTTGCACGTCATCTCTTAATTATGACACGATGTTTTTACAATGTTTTTTTATGATTCAATCATTACGTTTAATTTTTATTATGTTCTGCGATATACTACATATTTTACAATTAAAAAATTGACCAACTAGTACTTATGTTTGACAAGCAAAAATAAACTGTGATTTCAATCCATTTTTTTTTAAATTTATTAAATAAAACCAGAATTAATGAAAATTTAGCATAAAAACGATTAAATAAATAGGTTCGGCCAAAAGGGTTGGGCCGACTTCGGGCCGTCGTGGGTTGGCAAAACCTCGGCCATATACTAATGCCACCCATGGGCCCGAAGTTCTCCCTGTAATCTAGCCGAAGTCGGGCCGAACTCTATGTCTTGCCTGGGAGGTTTCTGATTTTCTCTGTATAACTTTGGGTCTAACCAAGCTGTATATACTTCCTAGTTCCTATAATAATGCTTTCCTTTAAAGTGTGCTTTTAATCTTCATGGATATTATCATATTAGTGTTCCAGTAAAGTTCTGTTTATCATACTTTGTGTACACATACCTTGGTCCTTCTCTATTATGCCATTTTTCATTTAGATTTCATTCCCTGGCTACAGTACATAGTCTAAGGAACACTATATCCTGCCCAAACTGCTAGAAAAGCTATAAGGCCTGATTACTAGCTCTCTTTTCTTATTGATATCTGGTATGTAGATATGTGTTAGTGTCTTTTTGCATGATAATATCTTTTGCTGAATGCAACTACAATAGTTACTAATAATGTTTCATCCTCTTCTATTATGCAGCTCCTTGGACTAAAGTGTGGTTCTCTCCAGCTCTCCTTGCTCGCCTTGCTGCCAACCTATCTTATCCCACCATACAGGTTATTTATTCACTTCTATGTTTTTCTTTCATGAATAAATATTAATATTACAAATTCTTACAGGGCCAATAATAGCTTCAGCTTTGGAAACAACCTTCAATGCCCACTGATTCCTTTCGTGATGGATCAATTGGAGGGAAAAATGGATTTTGCTGACTCTCAAGAGATAGAAAACCATCTCTCATCTTCTTCCAGTTTTGATCCACCTCTCGAAGACATGGTCCTTAATGGAGATTTCGATAGAAGCTCGGCGTTGCTGCTCGCGTGTGAAGAAGGCCACCTTGACGCGGTTCAACGCATCGTTGAAGTGTGTGATGCGGACGTCCGCGCAGCTGCCAACTTTTATTACAGTGGACAGACAATTAAAGGAGCAACGCCAATCTTCGTGGCCGCCCTCAAACGCCACGACGACATTGTGCGATATCTCATCAGCAAAAATGTAGACGTCAACGCCATCACATCTACCAAAGCCTTCATCCCTACAGAAAATTTTCCAATGAGATGCTTACGTTATCGTTCAATATATGAGGGTGTTTCTCCTCTCAAAGTAGCTCTCGAAGAGAGTGATGAACAGTCGTATCACGATTATATGGTGGAGAAAAACGTCACCTTCCGCCTCTTGTTAGAAGCGGGTGCCGACCCATCCATTCTAGATTCAGATGGAAATCCACTGTGGTTCGGTTGTGGTGTCTATTCAGTCATCGAACTCATCAAACATGACATCAACCTGGATCTGCGCAGTACTACAGGTGACACCATTCTGCACGACTGGATCACTTTTGCTTCTTTAAATCTTGACATCATCGACAAAGAAAAGTTTTTCGTCGACGGCGTCGATCTCCTTCTTGCTCGTGGTATCGACCTCACTGCTCGAAACAACAAAGGATTTACACCCATCCTAGCAGCAGCTGCTCAACTTAAATGTCCATCTGAGACTCTACTTGGTGTTTTGGACTTTTTACTGATGAACGACAAAATTGATGCAACCGAAAAAATTGATGCCATGGAACTGGCTGGCGCTCGACTTCTCCTCGCGTTGGAACCTGAAAAAGCCTCTCATTATTGGAAGAAAGCCCTGGACCTCCGTCGAAGAGAAGGACGGAAGAAGATTCCGTTGCAGGCCAGTGGACAGGCTATCGAATGGGAAACCTTACAGCAGCTAGAAGACGTCATCCAAGATAAGTCGACGCACTGGATCCAGGCTTCGCTCGCCGGATTGAGGATTTATGCTAGCAAGGGTTTGGAAGCCGTCTTGGCGTTTTTGGATGACCTCCCCTTCATACGTGAAGAAGAGGAAGCAGCCAAAATGACCCAGATTTCAAACTTATGTTTGGAAATTCTTGGAGTCTTTCTCAGCTTTGATCCATATCGATGTAAGCTGTTGGGTTATAAGGAGATGGTTATAGAAAAACTCACCAACAAACTACTGGCACCATTTTATTCATCGCTTCGAAATTATGATCCGCTCCTCAACTTCGAACGTGAAAAAATCAATTTATTCTTGCAGCTCAACTTTGCGAGGGATCCAGATGAGCTCTTCGCACCATTCCATCACGATTTCGAATTCTTCAGGATGTTGGCTGGCGTGCCGGATTTGCTCCAGCGCCAACACATCAGAGAGTATCTGTCCGAATTGGTTCGTCAAGATGGTCAACATGGCGGAGGAATCTTGCTTTTTGAGGCGTATGATAACAGGGATTGGAAAGCCCTTCGTTTTCTTCTTCATCTACGAGCCGATCCCAATACAACTATGATCGCATGGGGAAGTTGGCCCAGAAACAAGCTTCTTCACCTTGCTGCCGAAGAACAAGAACACCCTATGGTGCTCACAGGAGAGTTGGAGCGAGAACAAATTTCTTTGGAGATGGAGTGCACTCCTGCACATCTGTTTTTTGATTACGGAGCTCAACCTCATCTGAAGAACGACGAAGGGAAAACTGCTGTCGACATTTGGGTTGAGAAAAACTGCGGCGTGGAAGGTGTGCAAAGCCCCAAGTGGAAGAATCGTCCTTACTGGTGCCGTAACTCTGTCCCAAAGTTGGGTTGTTTGGCTGCCAAAACAATTCACATCAATGGAATCCCTTTTTCTCGTCGTCCCGGCGATCTGCCAGTCAAATTACTTCATTTCCTAAAGAACCATTAGGTCATTAACCCATCATTTAGCATCTTAATTTTTTCTGTTTTCGTATGGTAATTTGTATCCATCGTTTTCTGCAATACATTTTGGTATGTCTAAAAAGAGACGAAGAAATAAAAGAAAAATTGTTTCGAGTTTTTTTTTTTTTGGTGGATAACAAAGACGATAATTAATTTAAATGCAGTATTTTATTATGACAGGGTATCAAAAATAGAATGACGAGCGTGAATGTAAATAAGTATTTTTTTAAAAAAAGGTAAAAACTAAATAATAATTGGAATCACCGATCAGTTTTGAGTGCACACTGCGCAAGCCGCAGGTGTTCATGAGAAGTTGCTGTTTAGCATGAGCCCTCGTACGCACATTGTTTTGAATTTTTCGTTCGGCTGTTCTCCTGTCACATCGAGTTATCTAAAGGTATGAAGAAAAACGGACAAGAAATCGTCATCCCTCCTTCTCCAAATTGGTACTTGAGTAATGTTTTCGAGTGTCACCGTAATTCGGGAGTACTCGCATACGCAGCATCACGTTGTTTAGTATTTGTCTGGCCAACCGAACCTAATGGAGAAATCTGCTTCCCTCAGACACGTGTTGTTCCCGATGCCCACATGAACAAAGTCACCTGTAAGCAATCTTTTTTCCCTTACAATAGCTTGAATGAATGTTTATCATTTACAACTTCACTAGGTGTCTCCTGGTATGAACCCTCAGAAGATGACAATCTCTTACTGGCAAGTGGCGGGGAAGATGGTAGAATCTGTGTTTGGAAAGCAAATGATCAAACTTTGCTAATGGAACATGATGCACATGAGGTATAACCAAAAAAAAATTCCCCCCTTTTTAGTTAATAGAACTTATTTCAATATTTCCCACAGGCACAGAAGATTTCATGTCTTGCTTGGCTACAAACTGCAGAGAAAAAAGTTCTAGCTTCTTCCAGTGACAGTGGCAATGTGATTATCACTGAAGTGATGCTGAACTATGAGAGCTGCACTACTAGGAAGCTGAATTTTGGCAAGATCAACCCTACAACTCTCTCTTTCAGCCCTCATACAACATGGCAGTTAGCTATAGGATGTAAAGGGGGATTGCTGTACATCTGTGATATTAGAGGTGACATAATTTTTATTATAAATTGAAAATGAAAAAAAAATTAAATATTTATTTATAAATTGTTATTTGTATTTAGAGAACAGAGGGGTCATTCACAAATTGAGAGGACATGAAGAGGTATATAAAACTATTTTATTTTTTCAATTTCATATTTTAAATCCTCTATTTTTATCAGGATGTTCACTCTGTCGTTTGGTGTCCTACAAAAGGCAACAAATTATTACGCCCGGATGACACGAAAGAAACATTCATCGCAACATCTGGCCGAGACAAGACCATCAAGATATGGGCAGCTGAAGGTGGGAAGTGCGTACTGCAGGCAAAGCTTCCCGGCAACACGGGATTCCATCGACCTCGGTCGGGGCACCATCAAGAGGACAAGCGTTCCACCTGGGTGGCTCTGCACTGGCTGGACGAACGCCGGATTTTGAGCAGTGGACTGAGTGGAGAATTAGTCTCATGGGAGGTAAACATTAGTCATATTACTCAGTATATTACTATTTCTTACTATTTATTAAAAATCAAATAGATCGGAACTCAATTATCTTGGAAAATTGTTCACAAGCTCCACACCCGAGGGCTTTTCAACATTTCTTCTTTCACTGAAATGGCAAATGAAAATCCCCGGACAATGATATGGACTTCAGCCCAAGATCGAAATGTGATTTTGTATCCTTTGGTCGAAAACCTCACGAAAAAGGAAGTTCTGGGCATCCCTGAAATGGAGAATCCTTGCCTCTGTCTCCCTACTATGGGTGGATTCGTGTACACTCTGTCCAACAATCCTCTCGACTCTTCCCACATGGCTCTCGGACTTGGCGACAGCTCTATTAGACTGTGGAGTATGGCAGCTGGGAAGCCAGAAATGGCCATGTTATGGAATGGTATTAAAGGTAAATAATAGCACCTCTATTAATTTATAGCTATTCGTTCTTAATTTTAAAATCAATTATCTTATGTTATTAGGAAAAGTTACCGCATTGGCCTGGCATCCTTCAGTTGAAGGTCTACTGGCTTTTGGTACGGACGAAGGACGAGTGGGTATCTTTGACACGCTGAACGTGACCAAGCCACCCACCCTGAGTAGAACCTACCACAAGGGCACTGTGTACAATCTAGTCTGGGCTCCAACACCCACTTCAAAAGAGGGTGTAATGCAGCTCTACTCTTGCGGCGGTAGTCACATTTTCATCCACGATCGCTCCGCTCTGGAAGTAGAAGCAAAGAACTTCAACGTCGTCATTGGCGAGAAGCAGAAACAGAGTCAAGGCAAATTCCCTTCGCGAACTGATGTCCAGTGGAAGACGGACTATTCTCTTTTAGCCGTCGGGAATGAAGATGGATCAGTGGAAATCTACTCCGGACGAGACTTTTCTCTTTTGCTCATCATCGTAGCTCACAAGAAACTCATTCAGTGCCTCAAGTGGCATCCGCTTTATACTTTCCAGAGTACTGAGCCTTCTAAACTTGGCACTTGGCTAGCTGTTACCTCGAGTGATACGGTTATCAAAGGTAAATAATCTTATTAAATATTTATTTCAATTTGTGTTTATTTATTTCAATTTCCAAATTTAGTTTTCGACATTACGACGTCTGCTGAAGATCAACCACCGTCGTACACATTGGCTTCCTCTTTGACTGGCCACAAAGAACGTGTAGTGTCCGTATCTTGGGATCCCCACCAAGATGGGGTCCTTCTTTCAGCCTCTTACGATGGTACCGCGCAGGTAAATCTTGAATATGATCCGCAATATTTAGAGCAATTTTAACATTTTAATTTTCAATTAGGTTTGGGACGTGGCCAATAAGAAACCTTTGGCTAATTTTGGTGGGCACAGCGGAAGAGTCTTGTGCTGCGATTGGAATCCCTTGGAGCCCAACACGGCCATCACTGGAAGCGATGACTTGACTCTGCGCATCTGGAAAGTAACGAATCAAATTCATTCAACGCCCGCTGAAACACTAGCCACAAGAATCGAGAAGAAAAAGACGGGATTCAAGCCAACCGTTTGTGCCGTCCCACAAGCCCGTCAGCCGCATTCTGCCACTACTGGTGGGGCCAAGAAGAAAGCAAATACGAAGCTGAAATCTCTCTTCCCAGTTAGTGCAGTACTTGAAGCTCGTGGACGAAACGAGGGACTGACTGATATAAAAATTATAGCGAATCTTAAAGGGATTCCATTGAAGCACTCCATCGTAGATGATCCCCCCGGAACTACCCATGTTTTTCCCGTTGAAGATTTCGGTCAAGATCGTTTGACTCATTTGGGCTTCTTCTGCGATAGCAACTCTACTCGTCAAATGCTTCAAGAAGAGATTGAGCATCACGAAGAAGGCTCTAATAACGATCTAGCTACTCATTTCAAGATTTGGATGGAAGACGTCGAATCTGCGCTCCGGGAGGCGGTCAAAAGAAAGCAGTTGAACGAATGGCTCGTCAGTTTGGCTCCCCATGTTTCTCTCGAGTAAGTATTTTTTATTTAAGATACTCAAAGGACAAGTTAAGTAATAATGTCAACTATATTATTGCAGATTTTGGAGGGAAATGGCTCGATTGTATGCAGAGCAGTTGTTGGCCGAAGGTGACACTAGAAAAGCAGTCTCTTACGCTCTCATCTCCGGTCAAACGAGCCGAGCAGTAGAGATGTTCTCAAGTCAACAACAGTATCGTGAATCCGTGGCATTGACCCGATGCGTTTATCCTGACGGAAGCAGCCAGGTTCGGGAGAGCTTATCCCGCTGGGCTGGGAAAGCGGTTCAGGATGGAAATATAGAACTGGCTGTCAAGTGTTTGCTGTCCAATAATGAGCCAGCAGAAGCCGCCCGAGTTCTGGCTCGACGCTCCGATCCTTCGTCGTTGAGACTCTCAGCTGATTTGGCTTATTCTGCCGGACTGGATCAACTGGCCGGAGCATATTTACATCAAGCTGCTGAGAATCTTGCGTTGGCCACCGAAAAGAATCAATCTCCCACTCCTTCTACGGAATCAGTAGAGAAGATTGAAAATGGAGAAACCCATTCAAACGAAGTCGACGATATCGCTCTACCTCAACCAGTGTGTAAAGGTCCGGTTCTAGAATTAACTAGTGATGTTGCTACGCTCGTCATCCAAGATGATTGTTAAACCGGCCCTACTCGCCTATTTTGTCTTGAATTTTTTGTATGTGCGTTATCCAAAGAATTGTATTTTCAGATCTCTTCAAGTTAATAGCAAATTGCTGTAGAAACAATCGATTTGTGAGAGCGATCGTAAGGTACAGGAATGGGAATGAAATACACATTTGTTCAAGGCAAAAGAAGAGTGATGATTTCCATAAAGCAAAAAAAACTGACCAATTAATAAGCCAGTTTTGTATTTCACATGTAAATTACCAAGTACAATCGTATACGAGTTAGGGATATGAGCGTCGTTACAACTTCACGAACATACAGAGACCACTGGCGAAACGTTGAAGAAATGACGAGGACCATTGAGTGTGATGATGATCATAAGCATTAGAAATTAGTGCCTATTGCACACTTTTAAATCATCTCGTTTTTTAAGATGATAGGTTCATCAATGTTCTTCGCTATTAATGCTCGTTTTACTCGGAACATTTTGAATCGATAAAGGGAAAAAATTAATCCCGCCATGAATTTTTTCATGCACTAATAAGTGAATCATCATCTGTTAGAAAATTATCATATTATTTTCAAATTAATAAAACGTAAAATTGCTTGCGCTAGACAATCGGCCACCATGTTGAACACCTTCTACTATTTTCGGGTTTCTTTCAACTTCAACTTTATTGACGACTGACGGACTGAAAATCATATACTATACCCCACTTCCAGCTGGTGTTATTGAACAGAACAAAGGCTTTCATAAGGCCATGACCTGCCACGACGTAAACTAAATTATGAATAAATCTCGTGAGCTAATTCTTGTACTATTTTATCCCAAAAATCGAGAGATTAAAGATGAGGGTTTAAAAAATACGCGTTACAATTAAAAAAAATGTCACTTCTCAAACCATTTTTTTTCAGAAATAAAAGAAACAACTTTTGAGAAAAATAAATGGTTATCGACTTATCGGTAAACCAATCACCAGATATTGATTAACATGTGCGGAAACTTCTAAACGGCATTAACCCATCACCACCCAATCCCCCAAAACCCCCTTCCAAACTCTTGACCAGAAACAATTAAAACTTGATGAATAGATATTTTGCTCATCAACAATTAAAAAAAGTAACCAGGTGAGATAATAGAATAATGGGACCGCACCCACCCAGATTCCAAACTCCGCTCCTTTTCTTAGTTGATCTTAGTTTGATTCATATTGGTATCAGACCAATTCCATCGAATTGTAAGTAAGGGCAGATTTTTATTATTTCCTTCATACAAGTTTACGTTTCTTCTTTTTAAACAAATATACTACATCTAGTTATTCCGTCACCATTAAGAATGAATTTTCTTTCCGTTTTCGTGATCACACTTGCCGCTCTCCATCAGACATCAAACGTCGAAGCAATAACTAATGATCAGAAATGGGCACTGTTCTTGGTTTGTGTATCAATCCTAATCTTTTTAAAAATATTTATCTTAATAGTATTGAGACTGTTAAATTTATATAAAGAGAAAATGTACTTACACAGTATTAATTCTTGCGATTCGATATTAGTCCGCTTTCCCAAGCACTTCTGTTGCAACGGTGGTTGAACGTAACATGCGTAAAACTTTGTTCCTTGCTGTTGATGCCGCAATTGAACGCCACAACGCTGATCCGAAGCAGACTTTTAAAATGGCACACAACGAGTTCTCTGCCATGGTAATATTAAATAACTTACCATTTTTAATTATAGAATGTGAAGGTTATTAATTAACTTGTCCATTTAATGCGCCAGACTGCCAAAGAAAAGCAGCGATTCTTGGGCAAGAAACCGAAATCTTCCAGGTCTATAGAGTTTGAGGCCGCCCCTGAGTTTGACGAGCGCGCTCTCCCCACAAGTGTAAAGTACATTCTGTCTTAAGAATTTTAAAATCATCAATGTTTTTTACAAATTACAGTACGATCTTCGCACAGCTACTGCTTGTGGTAAGAAAATTCCAGGGAAAACCCAGGGTTCCGTAAGTTTCTCAGAAACCAAAACATGTTTATTGAAGAAGATTCCGGTTGCGACGGTGGAGATCCAGCTTGGACTTTTGACTGGTTGACCAGCAAGAAGAAGAATACATTTCACAGATTCCGGTTGCGACGGTGGAGATCCAGCTTGGACTTTTGACTGGTTGACCAGCAAGAAGAAGAATACAAGAGTTGTTGCGAGGGGTTGTCCACTCAAAAAATTCTTCGTACACCCCTAAAATTCTATGCCAAAATTCCAAAAAATTCCAAAAATTCCAAAAATTCCAAAAATTCCAAAAATTCCAAAAGTTGAGGAGAAAATTCTGAAAATATATCCAAATACATGTGATGTTTTTATAGATTTATAATGTTTTTATAAGTTTTTATGTGTTTATATTCAATTAGATTAATAGATTATTTATTCGGTTTGATTTTATGAAGGGGAAACAAATAGATACGTTAAACAAATCATTTGAAAAGATGGCCAATATCGTTTAATATGTCAAATTATGGAGAAGATTTACGAAATTGATGATTACTGGATAGCATCGATTTAATGATAAAATATTTATTGAATAAGTCTGTAGCCGAACCATATAGCCAAAAATATTGTTGTAGTGATTCCCAATGCCATAGTATGGTTTAAAGCTTATATCAGTACACCGGTTACAAAACTTAAAATATAGTTGATACCAATGCGCCAATACCACCCTTTTTTTGTTTTTTCAATTTGCTTGTTTTGAAGAAAACAGCGCAATTAGTTGCTGCACAAATTCCTTTTTTTATATCATCTCTGTATGATATTATCGTGAAAAATGAAAAACTTAAATAATGAAATTACGCGAAAGGCATTAAGGGTTGGGCTGTGATGGCACTGGAAGCAGTATGGTGCGCAATTTCTGAAAGTCAGAGACATTTTTACTATATTGGTTTTAGTTTTTAACGAAATTAATCGTCGAAATACTATAATAACTAATATCTTAAATTCCAAATGAAGTATATTTAAATGAAAGGAATTTGAAATCAAAAGCTAAATAATCAAAGAGATTGATGAATTTGAGTTGAATGGGAGTGAAATACATTTCTTCTTTGTTCAAAATCAGAATCAGAAACAGAAATATACGCAACACGCAATCATTGATACGGAAATATAGCGAGAAATTAGAATTATAATTTAGGTGCACAATCACATTACAATAAAAAAAAAACATGGCTGGACAAGGTTTTGCTCTATTATGTTAACCTACAGATAACATGCAGATAACAAGATGATCTATAGATTATCGAAAATCAGCACATTCTTTTTCCGTCATATAAAACGTTCCGATGGCAAAAATAAATAAAATCTGGGGATCGAAACGAAAAAAAAATCTGGAAAATTAAACAAAAAATTAAAAAAATTCCGGAAAAGTCCCCCAAAAAATCAAAAAATTCCGGAAAAATTCCAAAAATTCCGGAAAAATTCCAAAAATTCCAGTAAAATTCCAAAAATTCCGAAAATTCCAAAAATTCCAAAAATTCCAAAAATTCTAAAAAATTCTGAAAATTCTGAAAAATTCCATTGGAATTTTGGCATCGTACACCCAAATGGCGAGTGGTCAACCCCTCGAGTTGTTGCTACTCCGCCAGCTATCCTTACACCTCCTCGGTAATTCATTGTCATATATCGCGATTTCTAAACCTTGTATCAAATTGTATAATTTTCACTTATATGGAAGGGAACCACCGGAACGTGTAAGACTAGTGGAACCACCACTGGTGCCACTTTGAAGAAATGGTCACTGCTTCAATGCGCCGCTATCGGTGGTACCGGTTACGTTACGACCGCCATAATGAACGCTGTTTACACGAACGGTACGGTTGCCAACTGCGTCCTCGCCAACAGCGGTTCCTTCTACAACTACAAGTAAGTGTGTCTTCTACATCATAACAAATGCAATGATGATTTCCATGTAGATCTGGTGTTTTTTCTGATTCTTGATGCGCTAGAGATTTTTTTGGCTGTAATAACGGTGGCAACACAAACCACTGCACTTCACTTGTCGGATGGGGTACCGACAATACTTCCAATAAGGACTATTGGATCTTGCGTAACCAGGTAAAATAAGTTTTTAAGAGATGCATGTTCTTAAAATCGAGGTATTTGATGATTGTCTTTGTACATGTAGTGGGGAGCCAAATGGGGAAACGGTGGTTACATGTTCATTCAGAAGGGTGTTAACATGTGCGGCATCGAGAGCGAGATCTACTACACTGTCGTAGCCTAAGATTTCGGTGTCATCTTCCGATCCAACTGGAAAATGTATTCTCTAATATCATTATTCTAGTTGGTTTTGGGCTGCATCATTAATAGTTAACTGTTTTCAATGATTGCCACGTGTATGCGTGCAAAAATCAAAGTTCAAATACAGTAGAAAGCTGCTAAGCATTGTATTATTTGTATACATCTCCGATTTAACTATTATACACGACATGAACTAGTAAACAATATCAGTCGTTGGAAATTTACGTTTTCCCTATTATGATGTACGCATTCACTATCGCTAGCTGTTCTCCGCTTCTACGGGGTAATGTCATTACACCACCACAGCGCCAGAGCTCCTTCGACCTAAAAAAAAAGATTTATTTAACATAATAAGCTATCAATCATTTCAAAAAGTAAAAGTAAACAATACCTGATTGCATGTGAGCGTTATCCAGTTTACGATCGTCCGTATCGACCATTTTGTTGACATGCTCCAGCTAACGCAACCACAAAAGAAAAGAAAACGGTATGTTAACAAAGAAAAATCCCATCGATACCGCATGTTATAATACCACAATCAGAATTACGGTCTCTCAACTTTTATTGGTTATTGTTTGTTAATAAACAACAATATACTTAAGCTGTTATTAGAAGTAGCGGTCTGGAATGGTTTCAAGAGTAAACTTACGTGCGCATCAATGGCGCGGAACTGCCACCCCCACTTGGCATTGTACAAGAAAGGGCGATGATCGAAGCGGTTATCATCTGGACTGTAAGTCTCTGCGTGAATCGACGGAGTGATGACCGTCATCTTGTGACGATTGATGGCGTAGCAACGGTAAAAATGCTTCACCTGCAAATCAATTATGATAATTAGTAAACTTTGATTAAACGATTCAATATTAAGACTGTTTACCTTTGTAGCGATTTCAGCAGGTGTATTTGAGCCCCTCCAGTTGTGGATAAGCCGACAGAAAGTGGTATAGGGACCGCACGCAGACTGCTTCCTGATACGACCGAGGTCGCTAAGCTCGTCGTAAGTTAGGCCCATATCTTCTTCATCCGTTTGGACAAGTCGGCCTTCTTGCAATGGCTCCAATTCAGCCGTGGGAGGAGCGGTCAGAATGCTCTCTAAAGCCATCACATTATATTCGATTCGAGCGAAAGCGAGGAAGCGCTTCAAATCCGATTTAGAGATGCCTCCAATCGGGTTGACATCAGCGCTGGAACAGTCGTATTTTGTCAAGTAACCACGCAGAGATTCGTCGACATTGGCCGACCCCAAGACTAGAAGGCCACCGGAACGTCCTCGAGCCCAGAGCATCAATTGGGCCAATAGATAGCTCAAAACCATCCGCATTCGAGCTTGGACGTTCTGGAGTGCCAAATTCTCCCTCAAACTTCCGCCATCGACACGGAACTTGGGTACTAAACCGGTGACAACTGTGAAGATGTTCAGTGCGGCTGATACGGCTGCATCGATGGCCAGGCTCAAATGGTAGCTACCAATTTGATCGGCTAAATCGTGAGCCCTCTGACGGGTTTCTGCAGATGAGTTGACGCTACCCATGTAGCAGGTGATGAAGATACGATTGCAGAGCTCACGAGGCTCAGCTGGGATGTAGGCAGGATCACCAACGATCCGGCGGACGTCGTCGATAGCGTTGACATCCCCATTTTGTACTGCTGTTACCACCATTCGGCACATAGAATGAACTATGACGGCTGTGCTGCTCGAATCTACTCCACCACTTAGGGGAAGAAAGAATCCTCCTTGACCAGAACGCCTAAAAGTTTAAGATTGAGAATTAGAATTTTCTTATGAAAAGAATGAATTAGTTGGACGGAACCTGAGATAATCCCAGAGCCATCCAGCGCAACCGAATGCAATCTCTTCTTCTGGACTGTGGTAGATCCAGCTGAATGGGACGGAAGAAGCTCGCATAGCTGAGGTAGAAGAGTCACTCAAACTAAACTCGACTGGAATGCGCGAGAATGTGGCACTACCGGCCGCTGCAATATTCCTCGAGCGTATTAGATTCCGGTAAGTGCGGATGTCGTCCAAATCGATGGTAGCTACAGCAATTTCCTAGTTTGAAAAATGGATTTCATTAAGGGATTCAGAAATAAATACTTTAATAAAATACTCTTACCACTTCTTCGAGTGAAAATTGGCGAGTGCGGGCCACTACTTGACCGTTTAGTGCGATACATGAGCCGCCATTGAAGAGAATGCGCTGACCATCACATCCTCGTAGATTAGAAAATAGATAGCAGCCTCCACATTTTCGAGTAGCAGCCAGGACCAGGTCAATAGCTACGTAAGCTTTACGAAGCTCAAAATATGAGCCAGAACTGTTAACGATGAAATCTACACCGTCCAGGCCTAGTGCAATGTGAGAGCTGCAAAAATGAATTTATAAATGAATTACATAACGCCGATTTTAGCTGAATATCATAGAAATGAATACCTTGCAGGGTTCCACAATTCTTCACAAATTTCAAAACCGATCGTGGCATCAGATGTTTCTAATACGGCATCTCCAAATACGACAGATTTTTGTCCAGTAAGCTCCTTGATGAATTCTGGGAGAATATGATCTTCTGTATGGAACAGCTAAAATATAAATAGATTTTTAAATGTTCTTTCATTACTAATTTAAAAAATAGTAAGAGCATATACTTTAGTCCAAGCAGTGAACCAGCGGCTCTCGCGATAATTTCCATCATCACATAATCTAGTCTTTGGACGGATCAACAACAGTTTCCTATTTTTAAAAATAATAAAATAAATATAAAGAAATTTTGAAACAATCGATTCCTTTGTTACCCGTTAAAGAAGCATACGCGGCAGTTATACACGACACCCTTATGCATAACAGGCATACCAACATCAACCAGAATATTTTTGCAAACCAAGCTTGAGAGGAGCTCACCAACAACCTATAAAATAATTATTTAAAATTACTCAACTGTCAGATTTAATTATATAAACTATTTAAGTTCAAAGCTTGAATACATTCTTATATTTTAAAATACCTCCCAACTGTGGAGAAGAGTATCAGCTTCATAGAAATGATCTTCACAGCTGTAACCGGTGACTTCCAATTCAGGGCCAGTTCGGTAGCTGTCAACATTCCAATGTAAAAATTAATTGTCTACCCAATAGGTCAAAGGTATGTTAAAGTAAAATACCTAGCTCCTTGAACTTTGGCTTCTTGAATACTTGTGATAATGCGAGCTAAATTGCCGTCGAAATCCAGTGCCCACTGGTTTAGACAAGATACGGCTACAATCACCTTCCGCCCCATTGTTTTCAGTCGCCCAAATCGAATGACGACTTGGAGAAATATTAGAAAATAGACTCAGGGAATTTGTTCCGATATCGCCGCCTTCAAATCGATCCAACAGGTTTAAATGGTTCCCTTGTTACCGGAGCAACTGTCAAAATAAGGTATTCTAAAGTCCGGCCAGGCTCGAACTACCCACTGTTGATTGTTATGATCAATGCAGCGTTGCCATTAAAAAAAATTGCTACTCGGCGCAGCTTATTTGTTTAATTGTTTTTAAATCTTACAGTCCTTACACATTTTAGGTCACTTTAATTTATTTCATAGTCCAATAAGTAATGCTATTGATATCAGATGAGCAATAGCATATTAGTCATCACTTTCAAATCTAGTCCAGTAGCAAATGGGAAATAGTTATTGAGCAATACCTTGGAATATCGTCGAGTTTTAATAAATTGAAATAAAAACTGACAATGATTAAAATATATTTTGTCATCATTGAGAATGTTTGCCACGTATAATCTTACAATTTGATAAGAAATCTCGGTATTTCAAAATAAAACAAGATACACAATTGCCTGAGGTTTTCATTTCAACAAAAAATTTGGTGTGCATTTCAATTTACATTTAAATCTCAAGGATGAAACGCATCCGGATAGTGAAACCAGAATTTCCCCGAAAGGCCCGCTATCAAATTAAGGACTTGGTGGCACTATCTGTGTCTACGTGCGTAATATCACTGCGTGTCTGTAAAGTGGGACCATGTAGAAAAACGCGCGGCTTTTGATTTTCAAATGCCGACCATCGACAAAAACCGCCGCTAGATGACAGTTGAGTGACAGTCGAGGAGTCTTCAAAAGGAGAAAAAAGAGCGCCGGCGGTTGAGGGGAAGTAGGTGCTTGCTTTGCTCTGTGCGGTGGGGAAATAGATATCCCGATAATCAAGAAAAATAAAAACATTTTCGGGTAAAGACGCGCGCCGCTCGGCCAACGGTAAACGTGTGTGTGTTGAAGAGGAGAAGGGGAGAGAGAAGGGGGACGAAAGTAGAGAGAATGAGAAAGAAAAGGGACGGATGAGAGGAGGGAAAGAGAGAGAGAGAGTGGCAGCACAGTACTGAGAGGGGGACGCGCGCGGTGGCGGGTGATGAAAATGAGGAGGGAGTCAAGTATACTCCAGTCACTGACGTCTCGCTCCTTGATTTAAATTGGTTCATTCTCTAAAATTCTTGTATTCATTTGACTTAAGTTACTTAAAATTTTACTTAAAATAGAACTCAAATATAAGCGAAAATTACTGTGTAAAAAAAGTTGAAAAAAGAGAATATTGAAACGTTGTCTGTAACGGGTTGAAGTTGGCGTCGCTTGGGGTGTACGCACAAAAGGAAGAGAGAGAAGAAAAAAAGAGCGGAGACAGGGAGACTGTGTGTGGAAGAGGGGGGAGGACCGTGGAGGACTCTCTGCGCTGTGTGTGTGTGTGAAGCCAATGTGAGCATTGTGTTTAGTGTCGAACTTGCTGCCCGATCGCGCGACCGCTCTCTCACGTCACCCCGTTTATTATTATTTTTATTTTTTTCAAATTGTGAATTTTAATGAATTTTACCGAACAGTTATTTTGAAATCATTTGTGAGTCATTGGTCAGCTGAAATCTTGAGAAACACAGTGTCCTGGAATCCGGCCAGGTCAACAGTTGGGCATTTTTTTTTGGATTATTGCATTACTTCACCACAAATTGGTTAGTAAAGTTGAATACCTCTATTCATTATTTAAGTTAGTTTTTTAAATTTTCTAAATAAGAAAGTTGATGACATGTTAACCTGTTGAGTAATAATGACCCTTGTAATATTTTTTTCGAATCGTAACATTCAAACCTCGTGGTAAAAATCAAATTTGATTGTACTTGAAGAGAAAGTGTGAGACGACATGTTGGTCACATTCCGGTAATATGTCTGTGTCTGCATGTGCGAAGGGATAGCTTATTCCGTCTAGAGTTTTTTTTTGTTGTCTATTTTTTCACTAGGAAAAGTAGCCTTCTGAAGATTTCCCCCCTATTTCACTTGAAATGTGGTAACATCCCTCAACAGATGGCGTTGATTGATGGGCGCGCATTCGAATACCACATAGTTCTTAACCAATTTTTTTTGTCTCTCTTCTTGAAATCAATCAAGGACGTTTTGTTATTTGTTGCTAGCTCATTACCACGGACACGTATGTGAAGAGCCTGAATATTCCTAGAAAAGGGAAAGACACTGAAAGAAAAAGGCAAACAAGTGACCACCAACATGTTGAAAGAGTCCAAGGTTTGGTGCAAGGGGGGAAACTGTTATCGGCTCACATAGTTCCGACCTTGGCTCTCTCAGCGAATACAGCACCCACACGCGCGCGAGACTCCATTGACCCATTAATAATAATTCATTTTTTTTCTATTTAAGGAGTGAAGTTTTCTCCATGCTAAGCGGAGCATCACCGGGGAGACGGAGAATTTCCAAGAGGAGCCGGCGGATGTGAGCTGGATAGGGTCCACAGTAATGTCGGAGGTCCTGCCTCCGAAACGTCAGGCGGCCGTAGATCGACTGCGGAGGCGGGTGGACGTCTACACCAAGGATCATCAGGAACGTTACCTGCACTATGAGCGGATCGCACCGGCCCTCATTGAACAGCAAATGCACGAATCATTCGCGCTAAAGCAAAAGTATCTCGACCCGAAAGCAAAGAAGACGAGTATTAATAGCGGAAGTGGAAGTAATAGTGTGAACAACAAGAGCAGTGGAAGTAGCTCTACAAAGACTAATAAAACGGCCACCGAGTCGTCCCAGACCAGCAACACGCAGCCGGTAAGGATTCTTTTTCTAGCATCTTTAGCGTGTTGTAGATCCGGTTGAGTAGCGCTTGCCCATCCCATCATCGATCCTTGACTTTCGCTCCTTTGTGTGTGTGAGTGCGACCAATGCGCAAGGGGAGGAATCATTGATCCTGCCCAGATTTCTTTCTTTCTTGCGGCACCGTGAGAGCGCGACTGCTTTAAAACATTTCATAAACTGGCATGCACCATTAATAAGGAGGTCGTTCACCGGTTGGCGCCACGTAACACATGCAATGACTTCTTTTTTTTCTGATCCCTCCTTCTTCTCCACATTCTTTCGGGGGATCGGATGTGACGGGGTCAAGTGTGAGCGCGCGCTAGTGCGCGGTGGTGACCTCATTGTCCTGCATTTCTACCAACAAGAAGAAGAAGAAGGTTCTTTGACCGTACACCAAGCAAAAGGTATTGAACCTCGGGGCATTGAAGAGGGGAACAACACTCGTGTGTGTGTCGCTCGCTCTCTCTCTTATGCGGACCAATCAGCTCGCGTTGATGGCGAGCCATCACTGATAGAGCACGAGAGAAATGTCTGCCTCCCGGTCACGGGGTGGTGCAGGTAGCCAATGAGGGGTGAGATATCCTCGGTGGGAGGGAGAGACGCGAACTTGTGTGTGTACAGTATTGATCCCCGGGTGGATCTCTTTACCACCCTCTTGTCCGCGGCAAGTGGGGGCCTTTGACTCTTTCGATTATCGAGCGAGAAAGAAAAAATCTGTTTTTATTAATGTATCCTTTTATCTTTTTATATATAGAATAATAAATACGGGAAACGTCCGCTGGATGAAAGCGGAGATGATCCGGCCGGAAAGAATCCATCCGGTTCATCCGCGGACGGTGGACCTCCAGCGGCCAAGATTCAATGCACAACGACGACGACGACGTCGTCCAGCTCCTCGGGTACGGCACCTGGCGGTGGTCCGGCTAAATTTTCCGTCGAGATAGTCCAGCAGCTCGAGTTCACCGCGAGTGCCTCGGGCGCCACCAGCGTCTCCGTCAAAACGCTCACCAACACCTCCGTCAAAAGCGAGGTCCGTCTCTCTTTCTACTTGGTTTTATTTCTCTTTTCTTTCTTTCTACTCATCCGGGCGCCCCAAGGGCAATTTTCAAAACTCTTACTTGTGGTGTGTTTACCCAATGTGTAACTATGAAACCCATCCGGAATGCTTTCACAACAAGGACCTTTTTTTTCCTCCCCTACTTTTTAGGGGGAATCACTTCATTTTCTTTAAAAATTGAAATTAAAAAACAAATAATTTCGTCATGATTACGTCATTATCCGCTTTCTGTTGCCTTCAACCTTGTTATCGGTGTAGTAGTTCGTGTGCTATTTACTTTCTCTTTACTAGAAAAGTACATCATTACCATTTTTGGATTTATTATTTAGACTCAGGTGTCTCCATCCAGCGGAGGAGGTGATGCTCATCCGCCACCTCCAGAGATGAAAAAGGAGAAACAAACAAGATGTGACACACCGGATTTCATGGCGGAGCTCCACGGCGACTCTTGCTCCGACGAAACAGCCGCTGATCTCGCCAATTTAGAACGTTTCATCTCAGAAGATACGTCAGATGGCATCATCAATGCAGATACTTTCAAAGACTTGATCTCAGAGATCCACGACCTCCCTCCGGAATTCATGGAAGAATTCGATTTCCCAACGTCATCAGAGAAAGTCTCTGATGGATCCCGAACTGTGGATTCCATCGTATCTCGTCTGAAACAAGAAGAAGTTGAAGCGGCTGACAGAGAAATCCAGGCCGCTATGCTGGACATTGGTAAACAAATGGCTAATAGTAGCAGCAGTAGCTCTACGACGACGACTACTACATCTTCCACAACAACTTCTGGATTCAACTCTTTAATGGCATCCAGCACTCCTTGTTCCACTTCATCTCAGCAACACAACAGGATGCCACAATTCAATAATAATCAAGGTCCTCCGGAGCTCAGTCCAGCTGCCCTAACTTTAAAACAGATGGCGGAACAGCACCAACATAAAGCCCAAATGGGTATGACCCCGGCTGCCATGCAAACGCCTTCAACTGGATTGTCAGCACCACCTACTATGCCTAATCAAGGTGCTCCTATGGTACCTCCGCAGCAACAGCAGCAACAACAACACATGCAGCCGGGCAACAATAATATGAGGAACAATACTGGTTATCCAGGCCAGCAATATAATCAGTTCATGCCCCAACAACAACAGCAGCAGCAACAACATGGACGTCCACCTTATGCAGGTCAAGGTGGATATGGACCCAACAGCCCTATGATGATCAAGAAAGAAGGTGGATATTTCCCATCTTCATCCAATACCAATTCGCCTTTAATGGGTGGTCACAGTCCTGGACCTGGCCGGCCTGTCCAGCAGCAGCCACCTTGTAGTAGTGCTAGCACTACAATTCCGGGTGCAAAATCTTCACCTATACCAATGAGCCAGAGTAGTCCACTGACTCCTCAGCAGCAGTTCAATGCCCGGAAAGCGCCTACGCCAACGAATAACAGAATAACTCCTCCGCCCTCCAACAACGTCCAGTTCAGCCAAACGCAACAGCAACAAATGCAAATGAATATGAACGGCCAACAGATTCAGGTAAACTTGTTTATTCCTTTGTCACGTTACTGTATGGTTTGTTGCTCGTGGTGTATCATCACCGTGAACGAACCCTCAAGGTCAGTTAGGGAGCCTGAAGCGTCTACGGGCGCCGGATGTGTCGCCCCCTTTGCCATGTTACCACTCATCTCTCTATATATTAAGTTCACTGGTTTTATACATTTAATATATTCAGGTAAAAAGAGAGAAATGGTGATAATCTCGTCCGGAAAGAGAGAGAAGAAAAGAGTTCGTGGCCTCGTTTCTTTAAGTTTTGGTATTTTTGTTTAGCTCTGTATGAGGTCTACCCGCAATGTACTGAGAGAGAGCTTTCATTCATTCCTTCTTGCGCCCCCAGTTTCTGAATGTTATCACCCGAAAAGAAAGAAGAAGAGAAGGGAGTGTGAGGAGGAGAGAGAGAGAGAGAGAGAAAAGGGCCATGGAACACAGGTTGAGTGGCCTCTTTTCGGTCATTGGACATATTTTTCTTCTTCCCCCCTCCAGGGCTCTTAGAAGGGGGAAACGACCACATAGCTAACCGAGCGCGTAGTGTCATCTAGCGGGCCGTCTTTATTTCGAAATTATAAAAATCTTGTTTTTGTTTTTTGCAGATGGCGGCGTCTCATCACATGCAAATGTCGGCCGACGTCAAAGTCAACCATCCTATGCAAATGAGGCAACAGCAGCAGACAATGTTCTACAACAACAATCAACAACAAAGTGCGCAAGGCCAGCAGCAGCAGCAACAACAACAGCCAAATCAGCAGCAGCAATCAATGGTTGACAATGGATCCGCATCCGGGCAAGGTTATTCATACTCTGCCAGCCAAACGCAGACGATCAATTTCACACAACAGCATTTACGGGCTAATACGCGGATGCCGGCCTCTCTTAGCGTCCAGCAACAAACTGCCCAGCAGCAGCAGCAAGTCATGCAACAGCAGCAGCAGGTAATTTAAATCTAAATTGATCCTTGAAGGATTTTTCTAATTATTATTTAAGCAGGCGATGATGCGGATGCAAATGATGCAACAACAGCAGCAGCAACAAGGAATGCCACGACCTCCTCCGCCGGATTACAAGACTCCCATGATGTCTTCCGGAGTGGCTTCTCAGCCGGGCAATACCATGATGAATCAGCAGCAATCACATCATATGATGCCGGCTAACCAGCAGCAACAAAACTACGCTCCAGCAGCTATCCGGCCAGGAATCCGGCCATCAATGGTTCCTAATCCAGTTGCCCAGCAACCTGTAGCTGTCGGCCGTCCATCACCTAACGGAGCAACATCTCCTATGCTTCAGCAGCAGCAACAGCAACGCGGCATGGTTAACTATTCTCAACAAGGCCAACAGCCGATGATGGGTAAGATTTATCTCATAAAATCTCATCGATAAACGGATATTTATTGAATTTTTATTTTTAGGAATGAACCAAATGGCTGGATACGGAAATGGTGCTGGAAATGGTGTCATGATGAATCGACCTCATCAGTACGTCAACAACAACGTTCCCAATAACAACAACAACGGAGTAATGAATCCGGGCAATATGGTCCGAGCTCAGAGACCCCCAAATGTTACTGTAGGACCTGATGGAATGAATGCTTGGAGACAAAATCAGATGTCAATGCAGCAAGTCCAACAGCAACCTCAACAAACTCAGCAGCAAATGGTCCGCTTCCAGCAGCAGCAGCAACAACAGCAGCAGCAAGTTGGAAACGTCCGGATGCAATCTTACATGCATCAGCAACAAACGACGTACATGCAGCAGCACGGAAACAATCAAACTAATATGCAACAGGTACATATAAAGTTGTTAAAAATTTTGGTTTTTTAATATCTTATTATTTTTTTATTGGTTTCAGGTGTCATTAACGATGCAGCAACAGCAGCAACAACAGATGCTTCAGCATAATAATATGGGAAACAATACAACGATGATGCAACAGAAGATGATGGCCAGCAACATGCAGATGCAGCAGCAAGGCATGCAACAACATCAAATGAGACAAGGCCAACAGTTTAATCCATCCCAGCAGCAACAATTCGCCCAGCAGCAGCAGCAGTTCAACTCGGGTCAACAACAGTTTAACCAAGCTCAGCAGCACTTTGGCAATACTGCATCTGGCGGTCAGTTTAATAATGCTGGACAGCAGCAACAATTTGTCCAGCAACAGCAGTTTGCCGCCCAGCAGCACCAGCAACAATCTCAACATCAAAACTTTAATAGCGGAACGAATAGTTCAAGTGCTGCTAACAACGGTTCTCAGGTGCTGAGCAGCACAGCATCAGCAGCATCCGGAACTTCAACAGGAGCCGGTGGAAGTGATTTCAGTCTCGACTTTTTGGACAATGTGAGTGCCGAGAACACGGGTCAATTTGGCGGAGCGGATGCTCAGGAGCTGCTCAATTCTTTCGACGCTGGAATGGGCTTCAGTTTACTGGACACGTTATGAGTGAATCCCGCGCAAAGACAATTTTAATTAAATAGTTTTCGAAGAAGAAAAAACCTCGGTGACGTAGTATATAGTCCATCATGTTGCAAGTTCCTCGTGTCTTTTTTTTAAATTCAAAATAATAATTATTTCATGAAATTGTTTGTTTAAAAAGGAGCTGATGATGTGCATTTTCTGGCCTATTATTATCCTTTTTTATATTTTGGTATTGGGGCGGATGTGAATGATTTTCTTCTATTAGTTTTGTACGCGCTTTGAAAAAAAAAATATTATGATTTTTCGCGATAACTTGCGTCGTATATGTATCGAGTGCGATGCAGGATGCCATTTTTTCGTTATTGATTACGTGTCCGCCACCAATAATTTCATCCATTTCAGCAGTAAATGATCAAAACAGTGCCAGTATATATATCTTAAAATTATGTGAATGGAAAGCTCCTATGAAAAAAAACAAAAACACACCACAAATGTTTTTTTTCCTCCAATCTCTCGGATATTCTCAGACTGTTTATCTCGCTCGTCCCCGATTTGACTTTTATTTTAAACCTTTTTTTTCCTTTTCTTAAAAATCTCGAATTTTTGTCCGATGATAATGCGGTTTTGAACGAACGAGCGTTGTGTATATTTTTTTCCTATACTCTCGCGCCAAAACACACACAAAAAACCATCATGTTGTTCTGAATTATGCAATATACCATGTTAAATGACAAGAAAAAAAGCTAATTCTTTCTTTTTTTCAACTGTGGCCGTCTGGATCTATTGATAGTTTCAGAGAGAAACTATTTTTGGGTCGGTTTCACCCAAGATTTTTCTCCTTTAACAAGCTGGTAAGAAAATGTGTGTAAAGAGGGAAGAAAAAAGGAACCCAGTTTTAGCTAGGGTTCTTGTGTTCATGCTACATACATGGTGGCCTAGGATTAGTCACTCTTTTCTCTCTCGAAAAATATGGACAAAAAAACAAGTGGGAAAGGGGAACGAAAAAAAAGAAAAGAAAAGAAGATGTGTTGTAAAAAGGCCTTGGGTATGCATGTATATAAGAGGGGAGCTCATGTGTGTGCACACAGCCATGAAAAAATCCAGCAGGAATCGAATAACACCAACCTTGAACCATAAAGGACAATAATTTTCTTTCTCTTTTTTTCTGTCTGGACTTACTCTGTGCGTTCTTTTCTCTCCTTCATTCCTCTTCTTCTCCCCCTCATCCTTCCCTTCGTTTTTAAGAAATTTAAGAATCTCCAGCACAAACAAGTTTTTTTGGGTTTTGCCTTTGTTGCTGCTATTCTCGAGTTCGCGATGGACGGTGGCTCTTTTGACCGCGTAATTGGACCGCTTTTCATGTTTACGTCATTAAAGACTTCCTCATTCCAATTGTCAAATTAACATAAAAAAAATAAATGAGGTCGTAAGATTGGTTATTTTATTCATAGTGGTCTAGAGAAATCCATATTTGCGATTCCTTTATTTGTCCGGACGCATGCGCGCACGAGACACACTTGATACGTCACTTGTTTCAGGTTGAGGATGCTGTTTAGCACCCACCTGCATGTTGACATTCATAATCATGGCTACTTCCATCCGATTAGCACGTGCGGCGTCTTTGCTCCTTCGCCGGGCGGACAATATTAGCAGATTACCCCATTTATCCGCTCGTTTTCTTTCACCGGCCCCATCTGTTCTTAGCACGACCCAACAGGAACGATTCATTTTCTCAACAGGATTGAGAAATGATTCCCAGCAGCTGCAGCAAGATGAGAGCAGTACTAAAGGTGTTTTATATCAATGCAGTTTGATTATTAAGTGTCATTCAATGTAATTAATCCATCAATGTGGGTTTCAGGTGTCACTGAGAAGAGAGAGTTTCAGGCAGAGACGAGGATGCTCCTGGATATTGTGGCGAAATCTCTCTATTCTGAAAAAGAGGTATCATTTGTCAAGGCTATAAATGTACAGTTTGCCTCATGTTTGTATGCTCTCTTCTAGGTTTTTGTTAGAGAGTTGATTTCAAATGCTTCTGATGCCCTGGAGAAATTTAGATACTTGACCCTGACCGGCTCTCAGCTGGAAAACAGTGAAAGAGCTCTTGAAATCAGGATCATGACTGACAAGGATGCTAAAACATTAACTATTCAGGTAATTTTCTCAATTAAAATCATCTTGTAGTTAAATGGTATGAAGAATTCTTGTTAATTACTTTAGGATTCAGGAATTGGCATGAATAAGGAAGAGGTGGTGAATAATCTGGGAACTATTGCCAGATCAGGCTCAAAAGCTTTTGTAGAGCAATTGAAATCAAAGGGAGGTTCAATTGACTCTGCTTCCAGCATTATTGGTCAATTTGGAGTTGGTTTCTACTCTGCCTTTATGGTAGCAGATAAAGTTGAAGTCTTCACAAAATCCTCTCAACCAAATAGTGTTGGTCTCCATTGGACCTCTGATGGGTAAATTTAAAGTCTTTTACATAATTAACCAATTTACTGAATGTTTTATTTATTGCAGGTCTGGAACATATGAACTAACAGAAGGTGTCCCTGTAGAAGATGGCACCAAGATTGTAATTCACCTGAAAAATGATTGCGCCAACTTTTCCGAAGAGGGGGAAATCAAAGGTAAGCTATACCGCCACTCTTTTACAACTTATAATAAATTAAATCATTTATATTTTTATTTACAGAAATCATTCAAAGATACAGCAACTTTGTGGGCAGCCCCATATCAATCAACGGAGCTAAAGTCAATACCGTACAGGTATACTTTAAAATATCTGAATTTTTTCCAATCACTATTTAAAAACTAATTTATTTTTGAGTTTAGCCACTTTGGTTGATGGAACCTAAACAAGTGACTGCCGTCGAGCACGACGAATTTTACCGGTTCTTTTCCAACGCATACGACCGGCCTCGGTTTGTACTTCACTACAAGACGGACGTTCCATTGAACGTTCGAGCCTTACTATACTTTCCGGAAGGTAAACCAGGCCTATTTGAAATGAGCCGCGAAACGGACACTGGTCTCTCCCTTTACTGTCGACGAGTTTTAATTAAGAATAAGGCTGAACACCTCCTACCGAAATGGCTCCGTTTCGTCAAAGGTGTGGTGGATTCCGAAGACATTCCGCTCAATTTGAGCCGTGAATTGCTTCAAGAAGGCGCTTTGATTAGGTTTGCTTGTTTTACAAACTTTGTTCCTAGTGAACGTTTAAAATAATCTTCATTTTACAATTAGGAAGCTGCGCACTGTGTTGACCAACAGAATCCTCCGTTTTCTCCATGACAAATCACAGAAGGATAAAGCCGAATACGACCGATTCTACCGTGATTACGGCATCTTCCTCAAGGAGGGTATCATCACGTCTCATGAACAACTGGAAAAGGTAAATTCCACTAAATATTTTCAATATTATTTTTGCTTAAAATTTTTTTCCAAATTTAGGAAGAAATTTCCAAATTGTTGAGATACGAATCCTCTCTACAATCCCCTGGTGAAAAAGTCAGCATTGCAGATTATTGCAACCGGATGCGGGCCGGCCAACGAGATATTTATTACCTAGCAGCTCCTAGGTAATAAATAGATTTTTAAATGCCATTTATGTAGTAATGTGTAATGTGATTATTTTATCTGATTCTAGTCGTGAATTGGCCGAAGCTTCACCCTATTTCGAAGGTAAATTTGAATTAAATTCTATTCATACATTTACAGTATTAATTATTAAATTTTTATTGCAGCTATGAAGAAGAGAGACGTGGAAGTTCTATTCTGTTTCGAACCTTATGACGAACTGGTTCTTCTTCAACTGCGAGAATATGATCGTAAGCAGCTAACGTCGGTGGAAAAAGACATGCGGCAAGATTCCACTACCGACAAAGCTTCAGACGACTCGAGTATAATTTTTTTTTTTATTACCATTAGTAGCAATGGCTAAAATGTATATTTTATCTAGGTGCAACTGGACTGGACTCAAAGGCTACGGACGATCTTGTTTCCTGGCTCTCAGCCACCCTTTCTGGGAGGGCTGCTAAAGTTAAAGTGACCAGGAAATTAGAGTCACATCCGTGTGTTGTTACTGTTGAGGAAATGGGAGCTGCTCGCCACTTTGTTCGAACTCAGTCTCAATCCTTACCGGAAGAGCAGCGTTACAGTTTGCTTCAACCGCATTTTGAGATCAATCCAAAGTATGTGCTTAAAAAAAACTATTTCGTTTGTACAGTTATTAATAGTTTTGACTATTATTTATTTATAGGCATTCGATCATAACTAAGCTTCACAAGCTGAAAGACGAGAACTCTCCGTTGGCGACTTTGGTTGCTAAGCAACTTTTCGGTAACGCTATGATTTCAGCCGGATTACTTGATGATGCTCGACCCGTTGTAGCCAACATGAATGAACTTCTTACATTAGCCCTGGAGAAATGTTAATTCTCTCTAGTTTACACAAATCTAGTGATTTTCTAAATACAAGTCCGGTCTCGCTTCGTACACAAATGTCTTAATAGAATCACTTGCATATACATTTTTGAAAAATCTCATGAAAATGAGGCCTGAATGTGCCTAGGCAGTTCCAGTGTTTCTCCGCCGTAGTTGATAATCAGTCTATAAAATACATAACGCCTTCTCAATAGGGGGAACCGTTTCTGCCGCATAACTTTTCTTTTAGGCACGGATATCGACTAGCGCCGTTTCCGCCTCGGTAGAATCGTACAAAGCTGTGTAAGGGACTTGCATACGGAGATTCCTCCCCTTAGATCGCGATTTAGAATTTAGATAAAACCTCCATCCTGGATAATGTTGGTTCCTCCTTTTAGACTTCGTAATGCGGATGTACCTCTCCATGATTTTGGGTTTTATATGATGAAAGTTCATCCAGATGGTTGTGCACCTTGAAAAGGGCTAGAGAGAACCCTGTACGATGATGGTTCTACCTTGGCCGTGCTAGCTGGTTGAACCTTCTCAATCTTTCGACCTCCATGCACTGTAGAACCAGTTTTGCTGAGCGAATGAATCCGAGAAGCGTTCAGCTTGAAAAATCTATTCAAACATTTCCCAATTGAACAATAATATAGTAAGAAGAGTCAAACCAACGACGACGATCACGAAATCTTAGACTTCTCTGTTTGACATAGGCATTGTAAACTCAATTGGACCAATATAATCATGTAACAGAAAATAAAACGGATATTGCCAAAATTTTCCTTCTTTCTACCAATTCAGTGCTGATTAACTAGATTGCAACGTTATTCGTCATGTCATAGTTAAAAGCTTAAAAAAACATTAAATAAACCTGTAGGCTAAGATCAATTTTAGCCATATAGCAGCCAAATATTAGCTTTTAATTAACCTGCTCTTTTAAAGCAAGTTTCTCGTCGCGAAACTCTAATTTATATAATATAGCCATTTTAAAGACGTAGAAAAAGCACTTCTTCCGTTTTTTAAATCATACTTTTCCGCTAAATCTTGAAAATTGTTTGTTGCTTGTCGCCGCCCACTGCTCATTATCGTGACAAATACCTATAAGCGTACAAAATCACACAATTGTTTTAAACTTGTAATCGGATGATCAGCTGATATATATGACAATTTGATGCATGGAAGGGTGATGTCATGGATGGGTACATCCATCAGCTACAAAGTCAACCACACATTTTCATATCTAATAGTTGACAATTATGAAAAAGCTGATAGCCTGATATTCTTTGATTCACGTTCTATGAAAAAGGCCTCGGAAGAATACGTTTGAGGAACCAGTTCGAGCTTTAGTAATAGAATAACAGTGCTACTGAAAACAGCGCTGTGCTATATTGCTTTCAATAAAAAAAAAAGTGTAAGGTCCAGGTCGGTCCGGCCTGTAAAGAGCAGTTACTTAATTACGGTACATTATTTTAAATCTAGGAAATCAAGTTACAATGTATTCAATGGCCGACCAGGTCGGCCTATTGGTGGGTCGGATACTAACTAACGAAACTCGATATCACCACAACTCTAGCCCACACTTCCGAAGAAAGGGTTAGAGATCCCAAGATTCGCAATTTTCTCCTCCTGAACTTCGTCCAGGACTTTCGCCACATTTATTGTATATGCCTTGAGCCATTTATAGGCCATGGAAAACTTGCCTTTTTTACATTTTAAACCTAGAAAATCAATTTACAATCTTATAAATGTCCAGGTCGGTCCGGCCTGAATGGTCCATTGATGGGTCGGATACTAATTGACGAAACTCGATATCACCACAACTCTATCCCACATTCCCGAAGGACGGGTTAGAGATCCCAAGATTCGCAGTTTTCTCCTCCTGAAAATTCAATCCAGGTAAGGTTAGATTACCTGAGGGGCTATTATCGTGTCCCCATTTAATATATGTTCCTTAGCCTATTTATAGTCCATAAAATCTTACCTTTACTGTATTTCGATGATGTCATAAATTAATTCTAACACGAGCACTTACTTATTAAATACATCTTAACTTAGAAAATTAATTTGTATCTTACTTAATGTCCAAGTCGGTCCGGCCTTTTCGTGCCATTGATGGGTCGGATAAAGACTTGAACGAAACTTGATGTGATCTCAACAACTCTAGCCCACATTTCCGAGGAAAGGGTTAGAGACTCCAAGTTTCGCGGTTTTATCCTGCTGACATTCAATGCTATCTAACTCGAGGTCTTATTTATCTACATTTTTTAAAACTTAGAAAATCAATTTACAACTTACCTCATGTCCAGGTCGGTCCATTGATGGGGCGGATAAAGACGTATACGAAACTTAATGTGATCTCAACAACTCTAGCCCACATTTCCGAGGAAAGGGTTAGAGACTCCAAGTTTCGCGGTTTTATCCTGCTGCATCAATTCAATTCTTTGTATCTAGGGGTCTTACTTATTTACATTTTAAACTTAGAAAATGTATTTGCAACTTACGTCATGCCCAGGTCGGTCTCGGTCCTCTATTCAATTATAGGCATCGGTGTTTGAACTTCATACTTTGTATTTTAATAATATTCTAAATATTTACGTTTTATTGTGTGATTTATAAATATTAATAAATGCTTAAATTATTTAAAATAGCTTAATGTGATTGGCAACAGGTTTACTTTGGATTCTCCTGAATGATTTGATCCGGCAGCTAAGTATTTTAAAAATTTGAAATTTCGAATCACTCCTTCTACTCGAAAATCATAAGAGACCGCGTACCGTTTCTAGCACTTGTATCTAAAATTGGTTCCTAGATGGCGTAGGTGTCTGTATTACTACACACATATTGTGTAAAAAAACCTACGGAGGATGGATACTTGAACAAAAAGTTAGGGCTAGAAAAAAGATGATTTCCTCGTGCTAAGAGGAGGGTAATTTATACTCGGAATAACTGGATTATTACTCTTGCACGTAATCTGTTGTCCGTGAATGTCCGACAATTTTGATTCGTGCAGTTTCCGATTGTTTGACTGCTTGGGACAGAGAAGACTTCTAGATGAGGATAGACTCTTTCTAAACGACTCAACAATGGCGAGGGAACCTGTCATTGTCAATGTGTATGATATGGTAAACAAACTAATTTTCAAAATGTTTTATTTCAATCATTACTTAACTCATTTCTTTCCTAAAAATAGTACTGGATCAATGGTTATACTTCAAATCTAGGTCTGGGTGTGTTTCACTCTGGAATTGAAGTTTATGGAACTGGTAACAAGAAAATGTTGCTTGATTTTATAATTTACATTACTTAACCTCTTTATTATGTCAACAGAGTTTGCTTATGGAGGGCATCCATACCCCTTTTCAGGCATTTTTGAAATTACTCCCAGAGATGCTGAAGAGTTGGGCGAACAATTCAAATTCAAGTACCTCCTAAATTTGTTATGTTTCACAAGTGCCTCTCTTAATATAAACCCAAACTCATGTACAGGCAAGTCATCCACTTGGGCTACACAGATTTTACTGAAGCGGATGTCCAGAGAATAGTTGCAGAAATGGGCAAAGAGTTCAGGTATATCTAAATAGCTGTCAAACCCAAATTTGGAATTCTACTAATTTATATATCTCTTTTTAAAATCAGAGGAGATAAGTACCACCTCATGAATAGGAATTGTAACCATTTCTCCAGTGCATTGACAGGGGTAAGACATATCTTATGAGGTTAACAAGCTTTCTAAAGATATCATTTGATTTATTAATAGATATTATGTGGAAAAGAAATCCCCTCTTGGATAAACCGACTGGCCTACTGGAGTACGTGCATCCCGTTTTTGGAACGATGCTTGCCTCAAGAATGGCTGACTCCCGTTGCTCTTCAGCAGAGCATACAGCAGCGCAATGAGAACGGCGGGCAGTTACAGCCTAAATAAGCTAGATTATTCCTTGTATCTTTACAATTTATTACGCAGAGCAGCATCTTTTTTTTCGCATAACATTTCGCTCTCTCTTTTTCATGTGTCTTTTCTTTCTTATTTCGTCGTACTAGTCCTTCCACTTTACTTCCTGTGTGTGTCGTTTATAATTTTCATCATCGTGATCCAGTCAACACAAGGATCTCGATATCCAAAAGGTGCAGAACTGGAAGGAGGAGAAAAATTACCACTTTGTTTCAAAACGCGGCCGACACCAAACACAAAAACACTCATTAAGGCTAACTATATTATTCCATCTTCAAATTGTATTTATTTTTCTCTCGGGCCCAGTTCGAATTTGAACAAGCTGCCTCCGTGAATTTTTTTTTTTTTTTCATTTCCAACCCATAATTGCCAACACAGAGTCTGAATGAGGGATAATACACCAATGTTGACTATCGTGCAGCACGAATAGTATTATTGAGCTACAAAATTGCCTGTGGGATGGATCTTGTTCGACACGCCCAATTTTGTATTATTATTCATACGAAGAAGAAAACAAAGAAGGTTATTCGCACTGAATTGATAAACCCTTTTTCCTTATGTATCGTTTCGGTCGGGTGAACAATCCCTGTTTTTGAGTAGAGTCCGCCGGCGCAATCTATCTTCTATCTCATCGTATTGTAGCGGTAAATGCACGCACTGACGGCGCGTGAAAAAACCGTGTCCTCCGGATGCAACTGGGCCAAATAGTTTCCAACAGCCTCATTGATTTTTCCGTACAGTTTTAATACTCTTGTATATCGGTACAAATAACCGTTTTTTTAAAAGATATAGTCGTAAACACTGGATTTGGGAAAGGTTTATTAACAATAGAGTAACACGGGCTTACACGTACACATCATCATCTTGCTATCACACTTTAAAGCAATTTAGAAAGAGAGAGGAATTATGTTATTTGAGAGAAGAACATTATATAAGTTCGTGTGCGTGTTAATATGTACAAGCCCTGTCTGCTTCTGATTCAAAAAAAAAACTAAGAAAAAAGGTGCCTGCACTTTTAAAATAATTTATAATTAAGATGGGTGTGCGTTTTGTAAATATTATTATAATTTGTGTTTTGAAAAAAAGAGGCCAGCTCTCTAAAATTGAGGTGACTGTAATTTCTTAAAATTCGCATTCATTGGTTTTTTTTATAGAATATGGCGATCTCAGCACCCACCGGACATCAGCAAATATAGAAATAAATTAATAATGCTCCCTAAGTCCCCTCCCCATTTGTAATTTTATATTATTATTGAAGCAAAAAAAATATAGATTTTTAATTGGAACATTTGACGAATTCAGGGTGATCGATCCCTACGTGAGCCAAAGAGGCCATGGAGCTGCTCGCTTTCTTACCGCTTCCGTCGAACTGACGGACGCGAAGAAGTAAGAAGACAGCCACCATGCAAGCGATAATGAGGACCAAGAGGAGCATAGTTAGTCCACCGACGAAGCTTGGAACAGACAAACAGATGTGGTTGCCGTCCAACTCCGCCTGAAGGTTCTGAACCACAACGGTTTCGTTCTGGTTCGGGTTGAGCGTGAAAGCCACGTCTCCAGGTGCTACGACCTGGATGATCCTCGTCGTAGAGACGTCTGTCATCTCTTGAGCGTCCCTCTTGTAGACGTGAAGGACGACTTCTTCTTCAACACTTCGCCTCCTCCTGGAAGAAGTGACATTCTCAGCTGGTTCGACCATTCGAGGTTTACCCAAGAATTGGCGAGGAGATTCCGTATCAGCTGCAACTCCATCACGGTTGACAGTCTTGTAGATGTTGTTATTGGTTGATACTCGACTATTTGGAGAAGTTGATGTTGGTGCATTGCTCACGCTGCCTGGAACACGTGGATCAACTCCAACAGCTTGAGATGAAGAAGCAGCGTAGTTGAGATCACCACCGAGACCTGGAACAGATCCATCGCATTTCGGTTCGGGACATTGATTACGGCAAACTTGGATAACACACTGGAAGTGAACGTTCATGGAATCCGGGAATTTGAAAGCCTGTTATGTGGTGGTAGATAAGAAATCGAAACGTTAGTTTTCCATAACGGTTTATTGGTTTTTTAAAGACGACAGATGCTAATCGTGAAAGAATTTCAAATATTATTGTGCACAGTACCTGGAAGTAGGCGTAAGATACGACGGATGCGGATTGTCCAAAGTTGCGGACCTTCTGGAACCGGGACATGATCTTTGGACGTGTAACGCAACCGTACTGATCCACCAACTGGATGGGAGCACGGAGACCGTCATGGGCTACACAGTTTCGGACGAGCATGTCGAATTTATTCTCGTCATCCTTGATGGCTAACACCATAGTCATGGTCTGTCCGATCTTGACGATTCCGCTCACTTCGCTAGCCCATGGTCCCTTACCAACTTGGATCTGCATCCAGCACTGCAAGTTGTCACCCAGGAAGTTAGCCGTAACGGCGTTCAGCATGTCAACAGCGAAAGGACGGAATGTCACCGACTTTTCGTAGTAGTCGTACCTAATTGAAAAAGTAAATTGTTTCATGTCAAATAGTACAAAATTCCGTTTTGTAACGTCCGTCATTTCTCGTTTGTTCACCTCTAAAAACTCGCACCAAGTTTTATGAGAAATCTTGTCTAATCAACGGTTTTTAGTCATCGTAAAAGTTTAAATAGCCACTCACCAGGTGCAACGAAGACGTCGAGCTTGATCCCACACTTCCTGGACAAGAGGATCGTACTGGATGATGATGGTATTCTCCACAAATGTTCCAGCTGGAGATGGTGCACCATAACCTCCACCGACTCCTTGATTAGCCGATGAGGTCATTCCACACGAATTCAAGTAAACATCGAAAGTGGCGCTGAGCTGACCAGATCCCGGTCGAACGTGAACGCAGTTAGGATCGCTGTAGTGACCTTTACTGAAGATCATTCCGTAGAAAGGACGATCGAATTCGATGTTGACCCTCATATGGGTCTTTTCACATTGAACCTGAAGGTTCTTGATCTGAGGTTGGTCCCCAGATTGACCAATCGGCCATGTGTCAGTCTCTTGAGCGGGTCCGACCAATCCAGGTGGAGGTGGTGGATAGTTTCCTGGGGGTGGTGGTGGTAGAAGTGGTCCACCACCTGGTGGTACGTAATTTGGTAGAGGGATCTGTCTCTTATTGGTCGTAGATCCAAGTGGGACTGGACCGGAATTGGAAAGCGGAATCGGATTGCTTCCGCCTCGATGTTCCACTGGTAATAATGAAGAATCTTGGTCTCCGCTAATGCTCTACATTCATTTAAAACAAAATGATGTTTTATTAGTTTTATAATGATGTATATCGTTTCCCATCCAAACGGGATCCTAATGAGGAAGTATAGCCATTTGCGAAAGAAAAAAAATTAACAATTCGTTCGGCCTCAACAGTCACCTTTTACGAGCGGTGACGCCGTACCATCTGTTGCGTGTGAAAGAAAAGAAAGAAAAAAATCTTTATGAAATTCTTATTTCACCCCCCTGAAGGAAAGCGCTCTCCGCCGGCGGGGAGGAAAAGCTGCACCGTCGCCGTCGTAAATAAAGAATCCCGTTAACTATCCCCCTCATGCTGGATTACCTAGCGGTGATGATGCAAACCACCAGAAGGAATGTGATGAGAGAATCCGTTGGAATCATTTCTCTCTTCCGAGAGAGAAATGATTTTTAGAAAAAACCACATCGACCCTGGACGTGAACTTTACTACCAGTCCCGTTTGTCGTGATGATGTGTGTGTGCTTCACATCTATAATTAACCCCTTTTAATAACGGTAACGTCACCATATCTTCCGGGATTCTTTAAGGATCATCGATATATCTATATAGACGTCACGCTCCGTGAGTTACGCCCGCACTGAGGGTATCCGCATCCGGGTGACCCACTTGTTACCCTCAAAACACGCGACCTTATTATTGATGGAAACTCGCCTTACCTGAATTATGACGAGGAGGAGCAGGAGGAACCCTGATGAGCAGTACTTCATGATGATGAGGTTCTGAAAATAGAAGAATAGACTCGTTTAAAACAGCAGCTACTAGGCAATTAGTGTCTCGTGCAAAGACCAAAACACAAAACACAACACCCGTTCCGCAATAAGAGATAGCAACGACCGTGCTGATGCCCACCTGGCGTATGATACATCAAAACTTAAAGAATCTGTTAGGCCAATAAATGGTAGTAGCACCTGTTGTGCGCGCCACCAAAAAAAAAACGTGTGAAATGTATAGATCCCGTTAGGCGAGCAGAGCACTTAATGACTGATGATGAGTAGGAGTGTCGTGACCTACAAGGTCGTGAGCAAGAGACCCACCCCCATCAGAGCGTGAAAAAAAGCTCTGCATCACCGTGTATAATAGAAATCAAAAGAGACAGTCAAGCCGGCCTAGTTGCTCTACCGATCGAGACGTCGCCGTCTCTTTTGTGTTTAGAAGACGACGCATAACCGCCCTTCCCGGTGCTCTACTTTCATCTTCAATTTCCTCTATTTGGTTTTCACTTAAATGTTTTAATATTAAGAAGACTTACTGATAGTGAATGTATCCTTTTTTTGTTGTAATATGAGGAACCAACACGAGCGGCGAGGCACACTCACGAGTAACAAAACAAATAGAAAGAAAAAAGAACCGAGTGCGGAGAAAAAAAGAGAACTTTGTCGGTGGATCTTCAACGGTTGTCTGCGCTAGGGGAAGTCGTCGACCGGCAGCTTTTATAGCCGAGACTGCTTGAGTATATACCTGTGTGCTGCACCTGGCGCCTCCTCCTTTAGAGGCCCATACTGGGGAGGGGGGAAATATATAAAAGTAGGTCATCCATCCCCACCATTCAATGTTGTTGGAGGGATTTTTTCTAGCAAGTGACGTCATCCCCTCACACTTTTTCTTTGCTTTGCCCTCGTTCGATCCAGGATGTCGCTGCTGCTCCCTCTTACAAGGATCACTCTCTCCAAGGACTTCCGTTTCGCATATATCGAGAAAATCACGCTCTCTCTATTTCTCTCTTTTCCTATGTTAGGCGCATAACAATCAGAGCTTGATAAAGCTCGCAATAGTCCCTCCTTTACATGATAATTATGGAAATTATAGACGCCTTTTCTTAAAAAAGTCCAGCCGAGACTCCGGAACATCTGGCACATTTGCTATGATTTTTTTTCTTAGTCTGCCGTTAAACGACCCATTTTAGTATATAGTGGCTAGTTGATACCATTTAGTTGGTACATTCGCCCGGATTGAAAATAACTGCAGCGAGCACAAATTCCCGGCGAATAAGACCGCTGCTCGTCGGCTTATCTCAAGCATATAAAAACCGGTGCTTCTGAAGAAGAAGCGTACATGTATATATAACTGTGTGTTGCAAGGATCGATGGGAAAATGTTGATGGTGGTCGCTGTGTATAACCATTGACACTCGTTCACGCCCGCTCCCGCGCGGCCGCAAACGGGATAATTCTTTCTTTTCCGCACGGAGTGCACATGTCAGCTCATCTGAAAGTGCGGATGTCGCATATCATATCAGCCGGTTCATTAATTTCCCGCAGGGAAATATTTTATTATATCACTCGACCTCCATTCATAGTCGTAAATTTGCTGCCAATGTCCACCCCAACACGTAACCAAAAATTAGCATATGTAAGAAATGGGTGTGATGAGTACCTATTTGAGTTGCATCCAAGCAGGTCAACGGCTTCTTGATTGCGTCATCTAATCACGTCCAGACTTGACTTGTCGTCCTAAAAGTCGGTATATTATAGGCCAATAAGTCACGAAATTCCGTCAGCATCCGACTGAAATATATCCGTTAGCTTCCGCATTTCTAGGTTTTCTTCGGGCGGGAGGATGCGAGGATACGTCGTTTGTATGATGACACGATCGATTGTTAGCGTGTGATCGTCACGCTACGAAGGATCTGACGGAATGTGATCATCTTTAAAAAAAAAGTCCTTGACTGAAATAGCAAAACAAAAGGTTATAAAAAA
>CM057935.1:5374810-5413558 GCA_030141595.1 Chydorus sphaericus
ATGTAGGTTACTATGTAGTTACTAACAGTATGTAGTTACAAATGTAGTTACTAATAGCACTTGAGAATTTAATTTTCTACGTATTTGCCTGGTTTTTAAAAACCACGGAAGAGCGTGATGAATCGCTATGTCTGCCGAGAGATAATATTCGGCTGCTTTATATAGAGATGGAGAGGTTACGGATATCCCGGATCCCGCCGAAGAGAAGGCGGAGTCTCTCACCTTCTACCTCCCACTAAGCTGCTGGTATATATAGGAAGGGAAAGCCTGATGTCTGGCAAGTCCGCGCGGAGGTGGATTGCGCACGGAGAAAATGAGTTCGTGTACATACTGTATACGGTGCGATCACGCTATTATGAATCCTATGATCGATGCCTTTTTGGTCTCATTTTGCTTCTACTTCTTCTTAGGTACATTAATAGATATATTCATGGGTGGTATATAGCCGGAAATGGCCACCATAGAACGCGAAGCGAAAATTTCGAGAAAATGAAAAAAAAAATGCTGATCCAGTGAAAATGAACTATGCCTCTTTTTTTCTATTCTCACGTTCTCCTTTTTTGACAGCGTATAGACGTCATCGCATTCTGTTTTCGACGACAAAATTTGTATTAGCAATTAGCTTTCTCCGCGCGACGCCTTCAATCAAAACAGTTTGACGAGAGATCCCTTTCTTCTGCTCAATCATCTCATCACTGTGAGAGTGTATATCTTTCTCTCTTTTTTTTTGTCACGAAAAAGAAGACGAAAATAGAAACAACAGGAGGTCGTAGTCTGGGGTCATTCGCCATAAAATGATTTATCGTTCCATTCCCTATTTTGGAAAGAGCTATGGGTACGAGAATCTTTTTTTTTTTTGCATAAGAAGTGGTCGAATCAAGGCGGAAGTAGGTTATACAAAAATTTTTATATAGATATCTTTTTCTGAGTGTGATACAGCAGATGATGATGGAACTCTATGAGAGAAAGATGACACCATGATTTAAAAGCCGTGAGTCCCGAGGCTCATTTTCTCCAACGAGCGACTGTCCTTGATGTTGTATTATGTATCCTCGACTTTCATTTTCTCCTATAGCACACACTAAAAAAAGTGTCTTTCTCCTTCGCTACCGACGAACAAAAGACTATATGCTGGTGATGACGATAATATATATCTCATGAATTATTGAGATGAGCGAAAGAAAGAAATTCAAATTTTCGCGCGCCACTTTTTCTTCTTGGAGAGAGAAATTTTTTGTTTCTTGTCAAATTTTGTATTAATAACTTAATTTTGACTGTGATGATTTTAAGAATTGATGATTAAAGCGCGTGAAAAAAATCGTGATCAAAATTTCATGTACAGCATAATAAATACCGTACTTGACATTCCGGTCACGAAATTTTCACGCTCTTCAATCATAATATGAACTGAAATTTATTAGACTTAATAAATTATAATGATTCGAAAGGAGTTACTATAAATATTGTACTCAAATCTGTGACACAATCTTGTAAGATTCTCGGGTTTGATTGCACAACACTCCACTCGAGTGCTATTACATTATTTGCATGATAATCGATACATGAAATCTTTTTTTATAGTTCTAACTTGATTTCTCTTTCTCGCTATTCACTTGTAGATTGATTCTTATATTTTTTTAAGAGCCAATCTCCTCCTCTTAACCCTTTTCAATGGGAAAGAGAGTCATAAAGATCCACGTCAACTCTAAAAAATATATATATACGGTAAGGTACTTTGTGATTCTTATTTTTTAACTCGCTGGAAAAAGGTTTACGATCTGGCCGTTTCAAAGATTACACAGTCGAGTTATTTGGGGAGAGAAAGAGAAAGTACATCTTTTCCTTTTTCTTTATTTCTTAAGCTCAGCAAAGAAAGCTCAGTTGAATAAGTTTATGTGTGAAGAAACTTTAAAATGTAAAAAAAGTAGGTTGATTAGTATCTCTATTAAATAGATTTATCGAAAACGCCTAATTATATAATTCTATAGTGAAGCTCTAATTTAGTTGTACCCTAGTTTAAACCTGAGTTCAGTTACGACTAGCCTTATTAAATGTGACCCTTGTTTAACCCTTTCATATATAAATATAATAATACTAATTACCCATTTCGTTTCGTGACCTATTTTTTTTTCTTTACCAACACGATAAGTTGACATTGTAATTTTGGAGAGAGGATGAAGATGCAGGAACTAGGAAGTTTATTATTATTTTAATACAGTTTGCGGTGTAATATAGCTATTAAAAGTTGAAGGCTTGTTATCGTAATAATAGACTCTAAAAGGCTTATCATTTTGAAAACAGTAAACGCAGACGAGTTTGTTTACATCTTTATATCAAGTTGAATTCAAGGTTTGATGGGTAGATTTGCCAAGATAACATCGTTGACCAAAGTTCGGACGTGCAAAGCCCACAGGAAATCAAGATGGTTAAACGGGGCGATGTGAACGCTCTCAATCAAGTTCGGGAATTGATCCTCGGCCCATTTTACGTCCTAAAATATTTTAAGTTTAATAATGATTGAATTTTTATACTTGCAACTATATAAGCTATACTAGAGGATCAGCTAGCCAGTCATTATCTCCCCAGAAAGTCATAACAGGAGCTAAAACTTTGGTTGCATCGTATGGCGGTGGCGTTCTTTGACCGTAATTATTTGAATTTCCAATAGGACCGAAATCATAGCGGCCGTATGTACCTATTTTAAATCCAATTATAGTTGTAATGTAGCTCATGTAAACCAGTTTTTTTAACCTACCATCCCTCACTTCTTGGCCAAAATGAACCATATTCTGAACGCTTGTCCCAGCAGGAGAATGCGATATTATCAAGGAAAGGGTTTCCTGGAAAAATTTCTTATAACATTGTATACTCAATAAAAATATAAATTGAGTGAACTTACAGGATCGAATTCGCTAACATCTGGGCCAGCAATTAAAAAGAGAATATTTTCACAGACTTCCATGACGGGGCTGGTAGCATAACAAAGCTCTTGACCTAACAAATCGTAAAAATCGCTACTCGGAAGTAATTCATCAACACCCAGCAAGTTCATAATTGTCTGTTGAAAAGTGTTTAGAAAGTGATTCAATTGTACCTTTATAACTCAATGAGAATCCATATTATACCTCGAGACTGTCAACATAAGGAGCTAAAAGTCGTAAAGGGCTCTTCATGTTCTCAACTTTTGTGACGGGAGCGAGAGCAAACATTTGATTGATCTTGCTATTCAGTTCAGGATGAGTCTCCATGGCGATAAAGAAAGTTAGCGTTCCTTGTGAGTGACCAACGTAGCTCAAAGTCGCTTGTTTGGTCAGCGCCAGAATGTAATTCTATTGAGCCGGAACGTCGATCTGACCAATGTGATCAAACCTATATCATCAATATTATATAACCAAATTCCTATAGCTTGAAAAAATTGTTATTCAATTACGAGAAATCCCAAAAAGTAGAGTCTGTGTCGGGATTGAGAGTGGTGTGGTTGCGACCGTAAGTGTTACCGCGGACAGCTCCAAGCCAGACGTCGTAACCCGCATCCGCCAAAACGTAGCCTGGTTATAACCATGTAATCCAGATTTGAAATAAAAAGTTATAAAAATCCATACCTAAAGCATCATCAACTTTGCCAATGATCCAATCTGCGGAAGAGGAAAGCAAACCGTGTTGAAGGAAGACGACCGGTTTATTAGGAGCGGGGCCCGATTTGAGGCCGTGAGGGATTCTCTGGGATTCTAAGATGTAACCATCAGGTGTCGTGATGTAGTGCAGTTCGATAGGATAACCGCGGTTAGAAATAATTTCTCCCTTTTATGAAATAACTCTTTGTTACATTTAGTGCACAGGTCGAGCACAGGTAGTATTGTTTTTAATTCCTTGTTAGTTACCGTGGTCATTTTGATCTCCGGATTATCGTCATTTCTTGGTTGAGTTCGTTGATGACGAAGACGGTGTCCGACCATTGGTGAACCCAATACGGCTGTAACACAGAACCCAACAATTAAAAGAGACTTGATCGACATCTTCCGAGTTTTAGATGCAAAGTATCACAGTGTGGCTTGACACTATATTTTTAAATACCAAAATCGAACTAGGAAGTTGATAATGTATTTTTGCCATCGATAAAAACTTAAATATCTATACATTGTTTGTTTATTTATTGTGCCAATTTATCTTGGTAAGCTTATGATTCCATAACTCTTGTTATATTAGAGCCTATTTTGTTATTTATTATTTACGATTCTTTTTTATTTTTATTTTACCACAGTGTATCAACGACTCATTCAAAATTATTTATAATAATTTATTACTATTTCCCGCTCCTTTAGCCTGCCTTTTTTTGCGTCATTTAGTAGACCTATTTGCTATGGGTTCTAATTATATAAATTTAAAAAAAAATAAAAATAAATAAACTGGAACTTTGATGATTGGTTGACAATAATTATTTATTATACAGTATTTAAACAGGTTCTGCATTCACTAATAGTGTTAAGATGATGGTAGCAACGCAGTTATTTGATCGTAAACGAGTTCCTTGGCGTCGTGATGGAACGTAAAGTCAAATGATTAAATTCGGGGTCCTTCACCAGGACAGCTTGTTTCACGTTGGGTAATTTGGAAACTACCCATTCAACGTCCTGCAAATTGTAATATTTTATTTAAAGAATATAAAATACTCAACAATAACTCAATAGACAATGGAATAGAAATTATTGGCATACTGTTGGAGTAGCAAGATAGTCGTTGGCTCCATAAAAGATATAAACTGGTACCGTGACTTTGCTTAGGTCGTATGCCGGAGGATTGATCTGTCCGTAACGCTTCAAATTTCCAGCCCAACCGTAACTGTACTGATTGAAGCGTGGACCTATTATAATTATTCAATGGAAAAACAAAAATCAATATAGCTTTTTTTTAATGTTCGACCAACTGAAAAAGAGTTTAATTCGAACTTTGATCCCAGTTGCGGACTGCATTCTGAGCGAAATGAACCACCATCTCAATTGAAGCGCCAGCGGGAAGGTGGCGCTTTACTAAATTGATCAATTCCTTTGAAATAAAAATAGCACACCGATGATGTGACGCTGTTCAATTCCAGAGATAAAAATAATCACAAATTTTGAAAAAAAAGTATATAAACCGGATCCACGTTTTCCAATCTGGCTCCTGCAACCCAGAAGAGGGCATTGTGGCATTGAATGGCACTAAGGGTGGTCTTAAGACAGAGTTTTCTTACAAATCTAGAGTAGTGCCCCATAGTTGGCGAACCGAAATGCAGATCAATATTAAACAGCCATGCGAGGAACTGTAGATATCATAATAAAAATAATTTCTGGAGAATAAAAAGATAATGGACGTAATATATTGAAAAAAAATATTAATACGAAAATTTACTAGCAGGGCTTTTCTGAAAGGAATCAAATAGCGGAACACAGACTTTGTGTTTGCTAATGTAGCGACTGGGGTGAAGAGTACACTCAGTTCGATCTTATCACTCAGTTCCGGATGATGGTGCATGAAGGTGAGGAACGCTGTCGCACCTTTAGAAGCGGTTATTTAAAAAGTTATAATTTTCAAAATGTGATGTTGATTCTCAACATGAAGTTGTATTATTAGTTATTACCCATGGACACTCCAAAGTAGATTAATTTTTCTCGACCCGTCCGTGTCAGAATATGATTAATCATAGCCGGTAGATCGTATCGACCCACTTCATCAAATCTGATCAAGAAATAAATCAAAACGCAAAGATTATCAACCATCATTGGTCTACTTCAACTTGTAACCAACGTTATCCCTTGGATAAATATTTAAGAGGTTATTTCGTTATATAGGATAGTTTAAATAAGCCGATTTTTGGTGTACAAGCTGAATTTCAAAAGTGGGTTTGAAGATTATTTACGTAAATTTCCAGTAGGCTTTATCATGGTCAGAGTTGTAAATGACATGTCCGAGGGAGTATCTGTTCCCTCTGCTATTGCTAAGCCAAACGTCGTAGCCAAGATCGGCCAATATAAACGCTAAAGAGATAATTACGGTAGGTTTAGTTATTACACTAGAATAGTCACACCTCAGTTTTTCTCAATTTTTACCGAGTGATTTTTCCGATGGAAGCAAAATAAAATCGGAAGAGCTCCCGAAAAGTCCATGCTGAAGGAGAACAGGCCTCCCTGTTGGACCTGAATTTCGTCCTTTTGGGTATGGAATACGATGCAATACCAGGATGTAACCATCATCCGTCGTTACCGGATGAATTTCTGCATGATATCCTCGGTTTATAATAATCTCTACCTTATATGATGTAAAGGATTTTATTTATGCTGTTTATATTGTCAAACTATATATATTGTACCGTGCTCATGTAGGCTTCGATGTTTTTGCTAGGTATAGTTTCACCTAGGAACCATTTGAAATTTTGTTGGTCGGCAGTTTGACTTGTTATTTCTAATGTTTCGTTGATGAAATTTATTTCTTTTCCATCAATGAAAGAGCTTATAGGGAAGACGAGGAACAGTAGAACAACGAATACAGGTAGCATTGTAGCGAAATTTACGATTGGAAATTGACACCACCCTTATAAATATTACCAATGATGTCACACGTATTTTTATTAAATAATTTAAATGACGACTTACAAGAAATATGTTGCCGATTTTGTTTAAACAACAATCCAGAATGTATTTTTTACTGTTCAAGAGCTCATTTATAGAAGCGTAATTTTTTAGTTTTAAATTCTACCTCGAATATCCCAGGTAAAAATATGATTAATCGCGTGATTAATAGAAATTGTCTGAAATTAGTACGTAATTTAAATGATTTACCTCGTTTTTTTCCCTGGGATTAGGATAAATAAATTTGAAAACCGCAACCTATTCTGTTCGAAGACTACTCGACGTCCCTGCTTAAAGATTTTGTGTGAACAATTTTTTTCCGAAAGCTTGGTGAACGATTTAGTTTTATATATTGACATACATTTTGTGACCGGTTCCACCTGAATTAGTTTTCAGAAAGGAGTTCAATTGCGAGCAATGACCTTTGAGCAAAGACTAAGACTATGGATGGTTCACGTAGTGAAACCGGCTTTGTAACAGCACCGGGCGAGCCAACGTAACCACAGCGCAGAAACGTTGGGACTGCTGCTAACATCAGTTCGTTCTTATCTCTGGATTGTCGTCATTTCTGGGTTGAGTTTTTTATGTCGAAGACTGTGTCTGACCATTGGTGAACCCAATACTACCGTTACACAGAAACCAGCTACTAATAGAAGCTTGATCGACATTTCCCGAGTTCTAGAAGCAAAGTAACACAGTATATTCCGTAGCTCGACTCTCCCAGGTAAAAAAGTGACGTACTAAAGTACGTCTTTTTAGGACATGTTGAAGTACGTACTAGAGAATGTCCTATTTTCGCACACTTTGTACTTTGGTACTTTTTACTTTGTACTTTGTACAAGATGAGATTTCAAGAACGTACTACATTCATGTCCTAAAGTATGTCCTTAAGTACGTCGGCAAGAACAAGCGCTAGTACGTTTTAATTAAAATATAGATATTTTTACCAGCCAAAATGTGCCTAAAATATTCTAAATATTTCTGTTAAATCATTCAAACATGAATTTTAAAAAAAAATGGTACTTTATTACGTATTCATATCCTGAAGTATGTTCTTAAGTACGTCGGCAAGTACAAGCGCTAGTACGTTTTAATCAAAAGTATGTACTTCGCACACGTACTTTAGGACGTACTACTCACAAGAACAAAGGGCAAAGTACTTATTAGACATACTTCAGTACGTGAAGGACATATAAGTACGTCACTTTTTTCTCTGGGCTATTTTAAAATACCACAATCAAACTAGGAAGATGATGAAGTGTTTTGCTATCGATAAAAAGCTGACTGTTTGTTGATTTATTGTGCCAATTTATCTTGGCTGTCTTATGATTCCACATCTTTTGTTTGATTGAAGTCTATCTTGTTATTTTGTGTCAAAGTGTCAATCCATTTCATCCAATCAACTCTTAAAATTGCTACTAGGCTCAATAGTTTACGGCGAGCAACAATAACTAGCTCGATTATTGTTATTATTTATTATCTTCCGCTCGTATAGTCTACGAGTTGTTTTGTTTTGTTTTTTTGCATCATTTATAGTATACTTATTCGATATGTTTTTTAACTATCAAAAAAGAAGAATTAATAATAGAACTTTGACGATTGATGAACAATAATTATTTACTGCTTTACTGGTATTTAAAATAAATAAATTAACAGGTTTTTTTTTCATTAATAGTTTAAAGATGTTGACAGCAAGGCAGTTATTTGGTCATAAACGAGTTCTTTGGCATCACGATGGAACGCAAAGTCCAAATGGTTAAATTTCGGATCCTTTATCACGATAACTTGTTTCACATTGGGTAATTTGGAAACTAACCATTGAACGTCCTGCAACACATTGTTTAAAGTGAATACCCGATCAACCATAACTTTAATAATAAACGGCATACTGTTGGTGTGGCAACATAGTCATTGGCTCCGTGAAAGATATAAACTGGTACCGTGACTTTGCTTAGGTCGTATGCCGGAGGATTGATCTGTCCGTAACGCTTCAAATTTCCAACCCAACCGTAACTGTACTGGTTGAAGCGTGGACCTATACATGATGTTCCATTGAAAAACGAAAATAATTTTAAATCTGGAACAATCAAAGAATCATTTTTTTTTTACTTTGATCCCAGTTAAAAACTGCATTTTGGGAGTAATGGGCCACAGTACGGGTTGAAGTACCAGCGGGAAGATGGCGATAAACTACATTGATCATATTCTTTTACCGAAAAATAATACACAGAAACGACATCAGTATTCAATTCTAAAGTTCAGAGAGTATTATGACAATGAAATGTATAACTTGTGATATACGAACCGGATCCATGTTTCCGTAATTGACTCCGTTTATGAAGAACAGAGCATTGTGGCATAGAATGGCAAGCCAATCGCTCCTGAGACAGAACCTTCTTACAAATCTGTAGTAGATTCCACCAGTTGACGAAAAAAAATACGGGTCCGCATTAAAAAACCATAAGAGGAACTGTAGATTCAGAAAGTTGAACGACAAAACATATTTAAGGATTAAATAATCTATTATGTAAACCTGAAATACTCGTGTAAAAGGAATAAAAAAGCGGAGCACACTCCATACGTGGGCTATTGTAGCCACTGGGGCCAAAAGTACACTTGATTCAATCTTATCACTCAGTCCCGGATGGTGGTGCAAGAAGGTGAAGAAAACTGTCGAACCTTTGAAAGCGATCATTTATCAATTACTTCTGAAACTTAGTTTCAATTCTCACTATGCAAGCTATACCCATTGACATCCCAACGTATTGCAGTTTTTTTCGACCCGTCACAGTAAGAATGTGATTGATATTAGCCGGCACATCGTATCGACCTATTTCATCAAATCTTTAAAAAATAATAATAAATAATATTACCATAATAAACTGTCACAGTCTACACTGTTGAAAATAGTAAAAATGCATTTAAACAATCCGATTATTTTTTTTTTCCCAGCCAGTATTTTAAAATAGTAGATTTGAAGTTCATTTACGAAAATTCCCAGTAAGCTTTTTCATGTTCAGAGTCGTAAGTGACGTGGCCTCGAGAGTAAATGTTTCCTCTGCTATTGCCCAGCCAAACATCATAACCGAGGTCAGCCAATATAAACGCTATAGACATTATAATTAAATCAAGTTGGTACACGATAGCATAGCATTTAAAATGAATTAATCAGAACGCAGTTTGTCCCAATTTTACCTATCGATTTTTCGGTTGAAAGCATAACAAAATCGGACGAGCTCCCTGCAAGTCCATGCTGGATAAAAACAGGCTTCCCTGTCGGGCCTGACTTTCGCCCTTTTGAATAAGGAATTCGGTGTAACATCAAGATATAATCATCTTCCGTAATTACGGGATGCATTTCTGCATGATATCCTCGGTTGATAATAATTTCCACCTTTTAAATTAATAAAAAAAAGAGTTTGTTTATTTTAAAATATTTTTTAATACTATATATTTTGTACTGTGCTCATATAGGCTTCCATGTTATTGCTGGGTATAGTTACACCTGATCTCAATTTTAAATTTCCTTGGTCCGCCGTTTTACTTTTAATTTCTGATGTTTCGTTATTGAAATTCTTTTTTTCTCCATCAAGGGAAGAGCTTGTAGGATAGACGAGGAGAAGTAGATTGACGAAAGCAGGCAACAATGGCAACATTACAGCGAATCTTACGACTGTAAATTAACTTCCTCCTTATGATAATACCCATGTTGTCATAATAATTTTATTTAATAATCTAAATGTTAACTTACCAGACATATATTGCAAATTTTGTTTAAACACAAATTCAAAGTACTGCTGAAGCGTAAACTAAATTTGCAAAACGTAAATTTAAATAAAAAATAGAAAACTAATTATTAAGGGAATATGTTTTAAAAACAACGGAAAATGCAAATTATTTCGGCTGAAATGTAGAGCACTGCACAAACAACTGTATTTGAAGACTACTCGACGTCCCTCCTAAAAAAAAGGTTGTTTGGGCAGTTTTTCGAAAATTTAAAATCGGCACACTTCCACTAAAAAAACCAGTAACAAAAAGAAGGAAGAATTAATATGTATTTTGTGACCGGTTACACCACATTAGTTTTTTATAGAAGGGCACTTAATTGCGGACAATGACCTTTGAGTATGACAACGTATTAATTACCGCGCAGGAACGTAAGGACCGCGTCTAACATCAATTCGTTCTTATGGTTCAACTCTGGATGATGGTTCATGCAAAGGTAAAATACAGTCGTATTAAAAACATAATACTATTATGAGTTTAGACATTTTATTTTAAAAAAATCTATTTACCGTACGATGCATTATTCGTCTATTATTCCCATCAATGGAATGTTGCTGAAAGTATGCAGTACAGCTTTTCTCTCCCCTTCACGGTGACGGTCAGAACGTAAATGATTAATATTTAAAAAGTTCAACATTCCGACCCATCTCATCAAACTTAAATATTACGTTCTTAAAAAGAAACTGCTCTCATGAAAAATGGTAACAAATAAATTGGTCTGAAGCACAAGAGTACGAAATAATAACGTATTCAAAATTCCGGTCAAAAATCATGTTTTTAACCACATCGCCCAACAAGGCAGAAGTTATCCTCATTGTGGCCGGGTTTCAAATGCGTGAAGCCTAAGAAGCGTAATACATTTTTTTAAAAATTTAAATATTTAATTTACATCTAACCTATTGATGTTGAATTTGAATCGCGATTACAGTAAAATTTTAGATGTAAATCTTAAATCTTGAGTTCTTATAAAAGTCGTTGATCCCCTATCGATATTATATTTCTAGTCGGGGTTATTATAGGTTCATTCTATCATAATCTCCTTTAGTCTTCACCTGAATAATCTGGCATAAGACCCTTGGTTCTATTTTTTTTTTTTGGCGCCGACTAAAATTGGCTTATTTAATTGGTCAATTCATCCAGTAATCCGCCACCGGTCTTATAACGTTCAAATATCCTATGTCGGACATTAGTCGGAACAAAGTCGGAATGTTATGAGCATGGGCTCTTATGAGCGGTGTACAGTCGAAATATAGCGTCGGTGAGCGTCTACCGATTGTCGATGTTGTGTCGAAAACGAGTCGGAATTGTGTCTCGTCGGTTTATATTGTCGCCCTACCGGCTTTGGAACAGCGCCGATCGTGCCAGCGTAACCATAGCGCGGGAACGTTCGAGCTGCGGCTAGCATCAGTTCGATTATGGTTCAATTCTGAATGATAGTGCATGCAGACGAAGAAAGCAGTAGTACCGTATAAATAACATATTGTTAGGTATGATATGCTTAAAAAGTCTAACGCATGTCTCATTATTTTACCCATAGAGTGCTAAAAATAAGACAACTTTTCTCTTCCTCTCACGATGTTGGCCAGAACGTGATTGGTTATAATTACCGAAGTTCAACTTCCGATCCATCTCGTCAAACTTTAAATATTTCTTTAAAAAATAGGTTTTATTCTCTCATGAAAAATAGTAACAATAAATTGGTCTGAAGAAAAGAGTAGCCTACTAAAAAAATGACCTAAACATTATGAATATCGGTCAAGAATTATGTTTTATACCACATCGTCCAAATAGGCGAAGTTTTACTTATGTGGCTTTAAAATATGTGCATAATATCTAGCGTTACCTTAAATATTTCATAATTGATTTAAGCATTAATTTTCAAGGGTAAAGTAATATAAATAATTGTGAAATATTATACATAGGCTTCTAGTTTTTTCTTTAATTCTAATGCGGACTTTATACCAAAATACGTTTCTTCCGAATAAAGGATAATTTGTATATTTTGAAATCATTTGGAACTTCATTGTTTAAAACTTACACAAATAAACTATTAAACATTTCTACTTTTCAAGATCACTGTTGGCTCTGCTATTTGGCATGAAAGTTTGAAATATACGTACTATGGAGGTGGAAGAAATGCAACTACTTGATTGTAAACAAGTTCTTTAACATTTCGGTTAAATATAATATCAAAATGATTAAAGGAAGGGTCTTTAACTAAGACAACTTTTTTCACATTGGCCAATTTGGAGGCTGTCCATTCAACGTCCTTTATTTATTAAAAAGAGATGAAAGCATTATCACGGTTGAAAAAATATTGAACTATAAAGTAAACTAATTGATTCATTTAACATACCTTTGGAGTGGCAACGTAATCATTGGCTCCATGAAAGATGTAGACAGGTACGGTTACTTTGCTAAGATCGTATGCCGGAGGATTACGTTTCCCGTAATGCTTCAAGTTTCCAATCCAACCGTAATCGTATTTATTGAATTGCGAATCTATAAACATGTTCAGGTGAATCAAATCCATGAAATTTATCCTATGTTTTGTGGAACATTGACTCACTTAATTTCGAATCGAGACCTACATTTTGTCCGAAATGGACGAGAGTACGAACCGAAGCTCCAGCGGGAGAGTGATGATTAAAAACCCTAATCAAATCCTATAAGATTTAAATTGGAAACAGCATGGATAAATTAGATCTCTTTTTTAAATCGGATTTTATCAATAGAGAACAGACCGCGTCCATGTTTCCATGATTGGCTCCAAAAATCAAGAAAGCGGCGTTGTGGCACAGTATGGCTAAGCGGACGTTCTGAAGACAGAATTTAGTGTATGGGCCATTTTTTGACATGAAGTTTGTTGCGGGACCAAACTAATGCAAAATGAAAAAAAAATTTTAAATGTCAAAAATACACTGTTAAAAATCTTTCTCTTTTTCAATAAAAAAAACCTTCGAACAGCGAGTAACTTTTTTCGAGTGAAAACCTTTGAAATTTCTTCACGGAATTAGTTTTTGATAATGAAATGTTTTTAAAATCCGATAATCGATGGTTGGTTGGTTGGTTGTGTAATTATGGTGCTCTCGGGGTATAATCGATGGTTTTAAACCCCTGAAAACGATTGAATATGATTTAAGGAAAAACGTATCCAATGGGATACGATCCCACGCACTCTGACCTTAAATCAGACGCTTTTCCGTCTCAGCTATGACCATCTTAGCTGTGGGTTATAAATTCAGTACATGTCGATGATCGTGTCTTTATTTCAGTTTATTTTTTAAAAATTTGAGTCAAAGGTAAAATAAAGTAAGTTATGGTTTTGTAACTACCTGAAGGAGTCGTTTAAAAGGTATTACATAACGAAGTATCGCTCTTGTGTGTGCTAACGTGGTCACTGGGGCCATAGCAAACATAAGCTCGACCTTATCGTTGAATTCCGGGTGGTAGTTCATGCATACGAAGAAAGCAGTCGTACCTACAATATAGAGGTTTTCTTCAAAATATGATATAAAAATACCCATTTCTCTACATGGAGTCTTACCCATTGAAAATCCAATATAGACCAATTTACTACGACCAGTAACGGTTAGAACGTGATTGAATGCAGCCGGTAAGTCGTATCGACCCATCTCATCGAACCTAAAAAAAGAAATTCTTTTTACTCGAATTAAACAGTCTAAAATATAGATTAAATCAAGGAAAATCTAAGCTATTTTTTAAGTAGCGAGAAGAGTATTGATCCGAGGGGTTGTCGACTCCTTCCAAAGGGTGTACGAGAATTCTGGAATTTTCATGGAATTCTCGAATTTTTCGAATTTTTCATAATTTTTTTTGGGCTCTTATGGAGATTCCTATAGAAATTTTTGCATAGAATTCTGGGGTGTACGAGAATTGTTTGAGTCGACAGCCCCTCGTATTGATCTGAAAGCAACATACGAAAATTTCCAGTAAGTATTATCATGTAAAGAGTCTAAAGTGACGTGTCCGCGGGAATACGTGTTTCCTCTAAAATTGCCCAGCCAAACGTCGTAGCCCATATCAGCCAATATAAACGCTAAAGAGATCATACATCATGTTTTATTTTATTTTATTTTATTAGTTCGTTGTTTTACCGAGTGATTTTTCTGATGGAAGGAGGACGAAATTTGCCGAGCTTTGTGCAAAACCGTGCTGGATGAAAACGGGCCGGCCGTTTACTGGGCCTGAAGTTTGTCCTTTGGGATAAGGAATTCGATGTAAGAGTAAAATATAATTATCCTTCGTCGTTACTTGGTGGATTTCTGCATAGTAGCCTCGACTAATTATGATGTCCACCTTTAAATTTATATTAAAAACAAAAGCTATTTAAAATAAAAGATAGCAAAGCGCACTTTAAAGCTCGCCGGGCTAATATGAGTATTCAGTTCCACCGAATCAGCTATATAACAACCCAAACATACGATAAAACGGCCGGCAAGTTATTCTGTAAAGTAGGTGGCAAACAGGTTACCGGTTGGTAAAAAAAACGGCCTTCTGACCGTTAAATTGGCTGGAAAACTGGTCAGGTATATCGGGCTTGCGGCCGGAAAATTTGCCGGTATAAAAGCAGGCAAACAGGTCAACAATCAGCAGCCGGCAAGTTAATCAGTTTGGTATTTATCGGGCCTGTGGCCGGCAAATTTGTGGGTTATGGTATCAGTAAATTTTCTACTTTAATCTGGCCTGCGGCCGGCAAACTGGCCGTAGATAGGTGACGAAATTTGTAGTTCCTTTGGAATTTTTTATCTCCGTAAGATCACATTGACACTAGCGCCACCGCTAGAATTCGACAAATTTCGCTTAATTTTTTTTTATTCAGTGGAAAGAATACATCACGAAGGTAATTTTCATTCCATGCCTTTTTTTACCACCCTCCCTTAGAAGCTCCCCTCTTTCGGGTCGCAGCAGTCTTCGTTTGTTTTTGTCTTTTTCCTAACCTCTTAACCTCGCAATTATGAAACGACATCTAAAAGAATATAGTCTTACTGTACTCATGTACGCTTCCATGTTTTGGCTTGGTATCGTGGTTGCCTTATAGGACACAGTTAACGTCCGATTTACATTCTTATTCCCACGTAGAGGGCCATCATCATGCGTATCCTTTTTTGCAATTTCTTCGCGGTCACCGGTATCTATTTCCTCTCCATAAATCAAAGAGCACATAATCGATGCAGCGGAAAACAGAAGGAGGAAAGAGTGAAATGGAATCATATTAATTTTCGATCAAATTCCACCTCGCAGCTCCTAATCCAGAATTTAAGTCGTCAGTAATAATTTTCATGTAAAATAAAACAAAAAAAACTCTAATATGTTACTTAATGCAAATTAAGACATATATTTAACTCACCAATAATAGGAATCCGGGCTAGCTCAAGAAGTAATGGAATGTATGAAGTGCGTCCCAGTTTCCCAGAATACAACTCTAGTGGGGGACTTCGCCGCAGTTCCAATTTTAAGATGTCTTGCATTTTTTTGCTGCGATATAACTTGTTTCTCCAGTAGTAACTGCCCTACTGATGAATTAAAAATGTATACCAATAATAGTCCATCTCAATTCGTCTTGGCACGGTTACCTAAACCAGTTTGAAAGTTTTACCACCTTGTCTTCTATTGGCTACACATTGAATCTGATGTAAATAAATCAAACAAACCTGAATTCAACAAGGAAACGCATACCATATGCAGTTATAGCTTATAGTGTTACGTAAAGCAGTTTGCCGAAGACATCGTAAAGATGATAGACATCGCGAGTTTACCCCAGAATTAAAAAACAAAAAACAACAAAAAAAAAAACAAAAAAAAAAACAGATATGACCCGAAAGTGGATAATGATAATGATGATAATATATTTCTTCTTCTTTTATAGAAGAACTTGTAGATCCAAAAACGAAGAAAAAAGTAGAAGGACGAATAAGTAAAACGGGACCATTTGCTTAATCAGGGTTCTTTGGGCGTAGTTTTCGCATTTCCAACAGGGCCAATATCATAACGCCCATAGGTACCTATTTCAATCGATGGTATTGTATGAAGAACAAACGCGTGTAAATTTCAGTTTTTTAAACAAAATCAACGCACCATCCGCCCTCATTTCTTGGGCTTAATAAACCATATTCTGAACACTTGTCTCTGCAGGTGTATGTGAATATAAAAAAGTGTACCTATCCTAATATAATGGTCATTTCATACCATTATTCATTTAAAGATATAATTATTAGTGAAAATATTATCGACTGCATTTTTCTTCTTCTTTAATTAATATGTAAACTGGGATATTGTAGAATCGTAGTATTTTTGGGTAATAGAAAAACATGTAAAGCAAAATGGTAATTCATGGTTTGATGGGTAGATTGGCCAAGATGACATCATTGACTAGTGTCCGAACGTGCAAAGCCCACAAGAAGTCGAGATGATTGAACGGAGGGATGTGAACGCTCTCAACTAGGTTTGGAAATTGATCCTCAGCCCATTTCACGTCCTGTGTACATTCAAAGAAATTGAAAATTTTTATGTATAAATATAGTAATTATTTAAAATATCTTCGTACTAAAGGATCAACTAGCCAGTCATTATCTCCCCAGAAAGTCATAACAGGAACCAACACTTTAGCGGGATCATAAGGTGGTGGTGTTCTTTGGCCGTAATTGTTCATATTTCCCACAGGACCAAAATCGTAACGCCCATAGGTACCTATATAAATCAATTTTATTGTATGACAAAGAGAAAATGTGAGTAAATTTTAATGTAAAAAAATGGACGCACCATCCCTCACTTCTTGGCCATAATGAACCATATTCTGAACGCTTGTCCCTGCAGGTGTGTGTGATAATATCAAAGAAAGTGTGTCCTAATGTAATGATTTAATTAAAAATTATATGGTAAGTTTGAAATGAATAATACATGTTACATATTCTATAGCTTACAGGATCGAATTCGCTAACATCTGGGCCAGCAATTAAGAAGAGAATATTTTCGCAGACTTCCATGACGGGGCTGTTAGCGTAGCAAAGTTCCTGGCCTACCAAATCGAAAAATTCGCTGCTCGGAAGAAATTCATCCACGCCCAATAAGTTTAAAATGGTCTGTGATAATATATGAACGAGTGAAACGTTAATATTACACAGTAATTTGAAATTATATACTCAATCGAACGTGTTATACACCTCAAGACTGTCAATATAAGGAGCTAAGAGTCGTAGAGGACTCTTCATATTCTCAAGTTTTGTGGCGGGCGCGAGAGCAAACATTTGATTTATCTTGCTATTCAATTCAGGGTTTGTCTCCATGGCAATAAAGAAGGTTAGCGTTCCTTGTGAGTGACCAACGTAGCTCAAAGTTGCCTGTTTGGTCAACGCTAGAATGTAATTCAATTGAGCCGGAACGTCAATCTGACCAATGTGATCAAACCTATGTCATCAACATTATATTACCAAATTCATATAGCTTAATTTTTTTTTATTCAATTACGAGAAATCCCAAAAAGTAGTGTCTGTGTCGGGATTGAGAGTGGTGTGGTTGCGACCGTAAGTGTTACCGCGGACAGCTCCAAGCCAGACGTCGTAACCCGCATCCGCCAAAACGTAACCTGGTTATAACCATGTAATCCAGATGTGAAATAAAAAGTTATAAAAATCCATACCTAAAGCATCATCAACTTTGCCAATGACCCAATCTGCGGAGGAGGAAAGCAAACCGTGTTGCAGGAATACGACGGGCTTGTTAGGAGCGGGACCCGATTTGAGGCCGTGAGGGATTCTCTGGGATTCTAAGATGTAACCATCAGGTGTCGTGATGTAGTGCAGTTCGATGGGATAACCGCGGTTACCAATTATTTCTCCCTTTTATAAAATAACTCTTTGTTACATTTAGTGAACAGGAAGTGTTTTTGTATTCTTTGTTAGTTACCGTAGTCATTTTAATCTCCGGATTGTCGTCATTTCTTGGTTGAGTTCGTTGATGCCGAAGACGGTGTCCGACCATTGGTGAACCCAATGCGACCATTACACAGAACCCAACTATAAAAAGAGACTTGATCGACATACCTTCCGACTACCGAGCGTTCTAGAAGCAGAGTAACGCAAATTAAACCAGGAAGACGATATTTTGGTATTGATAACAACTTTAATCGCTAGATTATTATTTGTTTATTTGTTGTGCCAAAATTTATCTTATGGTTCGGTACTTAGGTCACACAATTAGGTCTCGTTCAAAAGAGCCTGTTATCTTACTGTTTACAAGTCTAAGCTTTCCAAACCGTTGTTTTTGTTATGGTTTACTTTTGGAGTTTACCACGTTCATATTCATAGATTTTTACAGTTTTGGCTCTACTTATTTGAGGTTCGTAAACAGATCAATTGGTGTTATATGTCATATACTCTTCAATTATTATATCCTATTTTAAATCAAATCAAACCTCTGTGTTAACAAGAATTACGCTGAATCGGACTCTCTAGGCTCTAAACATACAATGACACAACTACACATAATTTGACCAGTAGTGCACTATATTCTTTCAATTTGTACCGGCACGTAAGCGCATTAGCGCATAGTAGATGGATTGTTTCTGTATTTATTATTTGATCTAAAAAATCATCCTAAGCCAATTTCCTTTCTGTAGGTCGATACTTGAAGCATATTTAAGGCTGTGGCAATATTGAAATTAACTGGTTGTAAACAAGTTTTTTTACATTACGGTGAAACAAGAAATCAATGTGATTAAATCTAGGATTGTTCACAAGGTAGGTCTGTTTCACGTTAGGTAATCTAGCGGCTGCCCACTCAACGTTCTGTACAGAATTTGAAACAGAATCCATTAATAAATTTGCACTACTGCTCTCTGTTTAAGAAATATTAATAATAAGATACTTTCGGAGTGGCAAAGTAATCATTTTCTCCATGAAACAAGTAGACTGGTGCCGTCACTCTATTCAGATCGTAAGCTGGAGGATTGATCTTTCCGTAACGCTTCCAGTTTTCAATCCAGCCGTAATCGTACTGGTTGAATGTTGGCTCTAAAATGATAAAATGTTTATATCAATGCTCGTGGTTCATATAATCAGCCGTACTAATTTTAATGAATGATGACTCACTTAGATTCCAGTCTAGAATTACATTTTGAACTTGGTGAATTAAAGTGCGGAGCGAACCACCTGCAGGAAGATGGTTGCCTACAGCAATGATCACATTCTGTCAAAAGCACACACATAAATGATTAATTTCTTTTATTATTGAAAAATATGGCACATCAGACCGGATTCATATTTCCATAATCGGCTCCCACGATCAAATAGATGAAACTGTTGCATAGAATAGCAAAGCCGGGATTCTTGAGACAGAATTTCTGCTGAAAAGAAGATGGTGCTTGGTTTCTTGGTAAAAACACGCGATTCACAAATGGCCATATGAAACCCTATCATACAAATATATTTTGTTAAAGGCTTGACCATTATAAATAGTAAAAAAAATTATTACCGGTAATTATTAATTAATGATGATTAATACTGATTAGTTTAATTAATGATGGTTAGTTTATGGCCGAGTTTACCATTATGGGTTTTAGGAAAGCAGCCATTAGACGAATAAAATTGGACTTGGTGTAGGCCAGCGTAGCCACAGGGGCCACGGCTACCATCTGGTCGATCTTATCATTCATTTTCGGATGGTAATGCATACATGCGAAGAACACCGGCACCCCTGTAAAATATTACTTCGAAGCTTAAAAGACAAGTTATTTTTTTATGAAGTCCTATAGATACCCAAAGAATAGCCAATGAGAGTCAATTTTTCACGGCCTGTCGCGTTCAAAACGTAATTGATTCCCGCCGGACAGTCGTACCGACCCATCTCATCGTACCTATAAATTTTTTAAAAAGTGAAGTTAATCCGTTATACATGTGGTTTTCTCTATAGATAGCTTAAGAAAATTTCCAGTATGCTTTATCATGAGCAGAGTCAAAAGTGACATGACCGCGGGAATATGTAGTTCCTCTGTTATTTATCACCCAAACGTCATAGCCGAGGTCTGCCAGCATAAATACTGCAGAGATGTATATGTGACTCGTTACATTGTATATACTTAAAAATATGATAATAAATAAATCAAGAAAATGTGTTTGCTAAGATTACCAAGTGCGTCTTCTGATGGTGTAATAACTAATTCATCTGTGCCACTCAAAAATCCTGGAAAAATAAAAATGGGGCGACCAATGGGTCCTGAAGTTCGTCCCTTTGGGTATGGGACGCGATGTAACATAATGATGTAATCGTCATCCGTCGTTATTGAATGCATTTCTACATGATAACCTCTACTGATAATTATCTCTACCTGTTTTAAAATTTAATAAATGGAAGTACTTCGTTGGTTTTGATAATAGGAATAAGTAAACCTTACTGCGCTCATAAAAGTCTCCAAATTAGGGTTGAATGATGAAGATCTCGATTGAGATTCAATTAAGCTCGAATTAATATTTTCTATTCTTTTTATATTTAAATTACTGTTTATCGAAGCATTGCTGGAATCATGATTAAAAACGTGAGATTTAGCACCCGCAGACGCAACGAAAAACAGCAGCAAGCAGTAAAATGGTTTAAACATGGCTGATAATAGAAAATTTGTAAATTTCCCACTGTAAAAAATTGGTTGCAATAAAAACGATTGTAGTATACATGTAAGCTTACATTGTAAACGTTTATTTATGCGAAAAATTGGATTTAACTAGCTCCCAATTGTATCAATATTAAACGCTTGTTAGGATGCAATAGAACTAAAACTGTGACTTTCGTCGTTCTGGATCAATGAAAAAATAGTTGCATAATGCACTATTATGAGTTGTTTAAAAATTGAAATTTTGCATCGATAAACAAATATTGTAAATAGTAAATACTATTATAAGTGTGTAAATCGAAATGTTACACGAATGAACAATTATTACAAGTAGTAAATACTAAGTATGAAGCAATAAACTTATTGGTTGTATATATATATAAATACAGTATATTTACCGTTAAGCGTTTAAAAACTGTCGATTCTATTTGTTACTGAAGAAAACAATTAGTTACTGTAAATCAAAAGAAATCAAGTTCACTTTAGGAGAAGAGTTTGGACGATCACTACAGCTCGCTTTGAATTCTGAAGTAAATCTAATAGGTGGTTTGTTTCTTGCGCTATTGAGTCTCATATTACATTTTTCAATGGCGCTGCTATTCTTGACGGTTATTCATATTTTTCCCGATGATAAAAAAGAAAAATTGTATTTCTATGGAGATTTATTTACGGTATTACATTTTGAATGGCATCTCGATTGAGATTCAATTGAGCTCAAATTAATGCTCCCTTTTTGCTAATTTGAGCAGTTGTTAATAAGTTGAGAGTTGTTAATAAATAGAGATGAATTGCAGCAATCCACTGGTATTGCTTCTTCCCAAGCAACGAAAGAGCTCGTAAATGCAATGAAAATCAAAAGACGCCATAGCATAACAGACGGGGCATGATGACTGGATGAAAATTTTGCGGAATACATTTAAGAAAAATAAATTTAATCACCAATTTGCACAAATATAATATTAAAATGTTTCCTCTGTTAATATTCAAAAGTTTACTTACTGTGAGAATTCTTATTAAGCATTCTACCCACTATATTTTAAAACATAAATTTACAATAACAGAAAAAATTTTCTGCGGTTCGACACAAAGATTTTTTCAGTCTTGATAAAGAATGAGTAGTATAAATTGAATCTTCGATAAACGTCAACAATTTTTCTTGCTTGTGCTGCCTAAAATAGCGGTTTCTGTAGCTCGTCTTGTATGGATGGAGGAACTGGAAATTCTTAAATCTTTTATTGATTGGGTATATTAACAAAAATATTACGCAATAACTGTTTATTTTAATATTTTGGTTTCGGAATGAACTTATTCTCTCCGAAATGCTCAAAAATAAGCATTTAATACTGGTATAGGTAATCTACAGTCCGGTATTTTTCAAGCATTTACATTAATACAACGAATGTGAATGCAAGACATTCAGTTAACAAAAACAGCCTATATATTTACATTTATGGAATATAGCCATGGTGCTTAATTGGGTAAAACTATAGAATGTAACTACGCTTTTTCGTTAAATACTTAATACTTAAAATTATGAAAATACTTAATTTAATTTAATATACATATATTATTTATATGTGTTTGTAAGATACATAATTCACTAGCTAAAAAATAGTTGGATTTTCGTCGTCCAGCTGGCTCATTGGTATGGTACTAGGCTACTGTGAGCAGCATATTAGGTTCGATTCTCGGTGTATGCTATGGTTAATTTAGTCAAATCCCTCAATTTACTTAAAATACTGAATTGTTTAAAATTTTAGTTTTTGAATGATTTTTTTCGAAGTCCATTCGGGATGACATTTGGTTTCATTAATTGACGGAATTCAAGTAATTTAACTATTTTAAAGAAATTAATTCATCTCGATAATTAAAGTTAATTAAGTATCTCCTACACAAAACCCCATGTTTTTTTAAATATAATAATTAAGAGATTTAAGTGATTTGATTAAACTAATTGACGAAAAAGCGTAGTCGCATTCTATAGTTTAGCCATATTTAAAAATCATTTCTATTGAATGAAAGAAATAAGCCATCTAGAAAAATAGACTATACCATTATAACGTTTTTGTTCCAGAATTATTAACACTATATATGACGCATGTATCGGGAAACGTGCTATTTTGAGTTAAAATATATATAATTTAAGAAAAAAATTAATAATAGCAATTCAAGGAAATATTTTTATGTCAGGGTAACAGAATACACGCATGACGACTGGTTGGTGAACATGCAGTAAGTGATGCTCGATATATATTTTTTTGAACCTAGACCAGTTTGACAGTTGGCCCAGTTACCACTTGGTCTTCGGTGGCATATGCAGTTATTCTTTCAATTAATTCAATATAACCACCACGCAAATTTATAAATCGATGAATATTAGTTTTATCTTCGGTTGCTAGCGTTGTTACTATGATCGCATATCATGACCGCAAACAAAATGTTTATTTTCAAATATTGATCAAAAGGCAATTGTCAGGGTAGCCTAGCTATCTTATTTTTAGTACCAGTGCGATTAAGGTGGTAGCAATATTGCAATCAATTGGTTGTAGACAAGTTCTTTAACATTACGGTGAAATATGAAATCAAGGTGATGAAATCTAGGTTTGCCCACAAGGTAGGTCTGTTTCACGTTGGGTAATCTAGAGGCCAACCACTTAACGTTCTAGGAAAAAGAGTTTGAAAAAATATGCGTTTACACTAAACCAAAAATGAGTTTTTTTGTAAACTATAATAATTTATCAAATGACTTGCTTTAGGTGTAGAAAAGTAATCGTTTTTTCCATGAAAAATGTAGACTGGTGTCGTCACTTTGCTGAGGTCATGAGCCGGAGGATTTATCATGCCGTAACGCTCCCACTTTCCGATCCAACCGTAATTAAATTTGTTGAATGTTGGACCTAATATTTTTTATCAATGTTCATAATAATTTATTACAGTAATAAAAAAATGCCTCTTCAGTATTTTGCTGATATGATATGATATGACTTACGTAAATTCCAGTCTACAACCATATTTTGATAAATCTGGTTTAATACTGCAATCGTCATCACATTCTGTCAAAAGTGGGTATAGTGTCGAGCCTAGACGTGGGGGATGCTAAATGAATATAGCTAGATATGGTTTGCTCGACTGTAAAAGAGTGTATTAAGACTGAAGAATGAAAGCGCTCGACTCTGACTTTTATACAGGCAGGTCGAGCTCACAGGAAGTTAGAAAAGAACATCTGTTCATTGACATGAGTTATGCATAAACATTACAGTGTTTCAAATAACCATAGACTACAACGTGGCAATTTCTTTCCCCTTCTTCTACCCTTTTAAATGGGGGAGGTCCTCTTTCAAGAGGGTGAATGAGGGAGCTAGCTATGTCTAGACTCCGTCCCCTTCCCGTTAGATGATGTATATGGCTCGCGAGTGTTGACTCGTGAACTATACATAATTATTATTTAACTTTTACTACTGTTTCACTTCTTTATGCGCGACAATAGCATTTATTGAGCAATCAAGATGTGTTATGGCGATTGTACTTGTCTGATTCATGTTTCTATAATTGGCTCCTAGCAAGAAAAGGGCATTATTGCAAAATAGAGTTAAAAAAGGATTCTTGAGACAGAATTTCTGTGTAAAAGAAGATGGCGAATCGTTTTTCGATAAAAGCACTAACATATAAAAGCGGTCACAGGAAAAACTAATTTAATATATTTTGCATGATGTATAAATAATAAAATCAAGGTTAGAACCGTATTTTCTACTTTAAAACGAATTAAAGCTAATGTACTTAGTAATCGTGATTACCATTAAGGGATTAAGGGAAGCAAGCGCAAGACGAATTGAAATGGACTTTGTAGGGAGCCATAGCTACCATCTTGTCGACCTTGTCATTCATTTCCGGATGATAATGCACGCAGTTGAAAAATATCGCTGCTCCTATAAATCAGTATTTTTTCCTTATAATATGTGTTTAAAGTTACAACATAAAAATTTTAATTAATTAAGTCTTGTAAATATAATACCTAAAGAATAGCTGATGAGAGTCAAATTTTCACGTCTTGCAGCGTTCAAGACGTGATTGATTCCCGCCGGACAATCGTATCGACCCATCTCATCGTATCTTCATTTCATTTTTTTTCTTATAATGCATCATATGTTTTATCCAGAAAATAGTAGCTTACGAAAAATTCCAGTAACTTTTATCATGTTTGGAGTCCAAATTGACATGACCGCGGGACGACATTGTTCCTCTATTATTGATCACCCAAACATCATAGCCAAGGTCTGCTAGTATAAATACTAGAGAGATATTTACCTCGTTAGATTGGACGTTTTTGAAACGAAGAGGAGAAAAAAAATTCTATGATTACCAAGTGCGTTCTTTGACGGTGCCCAGACAAATCCTTCCACCCAGACAAATCCATGCCACCCGTAAGTCCTGGAAAAATAAGAATGGGTCGACCAGTGGTTCCTGAAGTTCGCCCCTTTGGGTATGGGATTCGATGCAATATTATGATGTAACCATTATCCGTCGTTATTGGGTGCATTTCTACATGATAACCTCGACTCTTAATGATTTGCACCTTTCACTTAATGATTCACCACCGTTGTAAAAAAAATTAATTGAAGGAATATCCCACTTACGTAGAAATAATAATAAGACGTACGGTTACTTTGCCCTAATCGAAACTCGTAAGGCTAACAATTTATGCCAGTATTATCTCCACTATCCCCCAATATAATAAAATAAAATAATAATAGCTATATTTCCAGATACGAATTCCGATTGCGACAAATTCTTCCCCCTTTATTAATTTAGTTAGTTTAATTGCTCATGATACGTATATTAAATTTAAATAATAAATAAGTGACAATTGAACGCTGGCATTCCTGGAAAGTTCATTATTTTTATGCCGCAGCGGGAAGCGTGTCTTAAAAATGAACCAAAGGTATGCCAAATGAACTAAGGTATGTTACCAGAATTGAGGTCTCCCAACACGAATGCTTGAAAAACAAATTAAGATTTAAAAAAAAATTCTTAAACAACAATGAAGAAAGAATGTGTTATAGCTAAAATTTTTACCAAAAGCACCTTCTGATGGAATTGTGACAAATGGATCCGTGTTACTCAAGAATCTATGGCGCGCCGTTTGGACCCACTAGGAAAATTTCTTTCCGGAAAAAATCTTTGCATTGGTAAAATTCATTCCGATTCGGGATTTTTCTTCAACGGAAAAACGGATTTTTTTCTCGGGTATATTGCTCTCTATCGAGCGGTGGATGCATGAATCCTTTTGAGCTGGTGTGCGTCAATGTGTTTTTAACCGATTAACAATCATGTTCACATCTCTTTACACTTTACAGTTATGTAGCATAAAGAATAAATAAATAAAAAATTACTCAATACTGAAAAGAAAATTTATAATTTTAATAAAAAATAAGATACATAACAAATAGGCTTGGGACAATTTATTTATTTTCGTAGTTAGAATGATATAGCCGAATAGGAAAACCTGGCACCGCAATAAATAAATTTAAAAAAAAACGAAAACACTTCAGTATATTAATCATCGTCGGGCGATTATTATGCTACTATAATTGGTTCATAGTTAGGCAGCCTTTAAGGAGGTGGAAGTAATGCAACTATCTGATTGTAAACAAGCTGTTTAACGTTGCGATGAAATTCCATGTCAACATGATTAAATGTAGGATCGTTCACCAGGACAACCTGTTTTACGTTTGGTAATTTGGAGGCTGCCCATTCAACGTCCTTAAAAAAAATTACATATATTTGTCCTTTACATAACAAAAATAAAAACAAAAATTGGCTACTTAAATACCTTTGGAGTGGCAAGGTAATCATTAGCCCCATGAAAAATGTAGACTGGTACGGTTACTTTGCTAAGATCGTATGCCGGCGGATTACGTTTCCCGTAATGTTTCAAGTTTCCAATCCAACCGTAATCGTATTTATTGAACCGCGAATCTGTAAATATGTTTAGATGAATCAATATCGTATGTAAATTTCGTATTTTTATGGAACATTGACTAACTCAAGTTGTTGTCGAGAGCTACATTTTGTCCGAAATGGGCGAAAGTTCGAACCGAAGCTCCAGCGGGAGCGTGATAATTTACAACTCTAATCAAATCCTATAAAACTTAGATATTTACTTATTTTTATTCATAATCTGATTATAATTAAAATATGACATACCGGGTTCATGTTTCCGTAATCTGCTCCCAGGATCAAGAAAAGGGCATTATGGCACAGTATGGCTAAGCGGGCGTTTTTAAGACAGAATCTCCTCACAAATTTAGTGTAAGGCCCATTTTGTGATAAAAACATAACGGTATCCCCAAACAGCCATAGTAAAACCTAATGCAATTCACAAAATTTTAAAATAAATAATTAACTTGAATGGATAAAATTATGTCTCGATATACCTGAATGATTCGTTGCTGGAAAGGAAGTAGATGACGCATTAAGGTCTTTGTGTTAGCTAACGTAGTCACTGGAGCCATGGCAACCATCAGTTCGATCTTATCGTTCAATTCTGGATAATAATGCATACACACGAAGAAAGCAGTCGTACCTGCAATGAATTATCTCCTTGTTAAAAAAGAACCGAGTCATATAATCCTTAAATCATTGTATACTCGTTTTCTCGAAATGATGAGTCTTACCCATAGAAAATCCAACGTAGATCAATTGGGCACGGCCAGTAATGGTTAGAACGTGATTAATTACAGCCGGTAAGTCGTATCGACCCATCTCATCAAACCTATTTCAAAACAAACCAACAAGCTATATAACTATATATTTAACCACAATAGTCAGCCCATTTATGAATGATTGCATAACATATATCGATCTGAAGGTAACATACGAAAATTTCCAGTAGGAATCATCATGTGAGGAGTCGAAAGTGACGTGTCCGCGGGAATAAGTGTTTCCTCTAAAATTACCTAGCCAAACATCGTAGCCCATGTCAGCCAATATAAATGCTATAAAGAGATCATACAGCATGTTTAAAAAAATGTAAATAAATTTAAAATCATCTCGTTTTTGTTTCACCTAGTGATTTTTCTGATGGAAGGAGGACCCAATCTGCCGAGCTTTCTGCAAATCCGTGCTGGATGAAAACGGGTCGGCCGTTAACTGGGCCTGACGTTTGTCCTTTTTGGTAAGGAATGCGGTGCAATACCAAGATGTAATCATCATCCGTCGTTACCGGGTGAATTTCTGCATGATACCCTCGGCTAATGATGATCTCCACCTTTGAAAAAAGTTTATGAAAATAGGTTTTATGACATAAAACGACGCTCTATAGAAAAATTAGTTTTACCGTGCTCATGTAAGCTTCCATGTTTTTGCTGGATATCGTCGATCCCGTATAGGATACAATTGAACTCAAATTGAACTGTCCATTGTTACGCATCTGGCCCTGACCATGAGTTTTCATTTCCGTGATTTCGTTACAATTATCTATTTTTTCTTCATTTGTAGAAGAACTTGAAGATACAGAGAAAAGTAGAAGTGCGATTAAGTAAAACGGTACCATAATGTTAGCTAAATAAAATTCACTTCAAGCATGTGCAAATGCCGAATTTCAACTGGCAATATCTTCGAACCAAAAAAAAAAGAATAACAAAGGTACATTAAGATATTGGATTGCGTAAATTTAAAATAAAAAGAAACGAGTTTTAAATAAATGATAAAGTGATGGAAGCACGAGCATAATAAATTATTAAGGAACGAATTTATTTGATAGATTTTTAGAGAATGCTTGTTTTAAAATGACGACAACCATTATTGCACCATACAATAAAATATGATTATTTTTTAAGTTGCTTTAGGGGTCGTATATTCGGCGGACTTTTACTGGGAACTGCCTAAACGGTATATTTAAGGGAAAATTATCCCTCAGTTGGGAATTTCAATAAATTAACCTCTTTAAGGCAAAGCCGAATGGTGTTTAGTATAAGTTAGTGTATACTGCTTATGAATTCGACTAATATCAAGGAGATGGAAGCAGTGTAACTATTTGGTCATAAACAAGTTCTTTAACATTTCGGTGGAATACCATATCAACATGATTAAATGAAGGGTCGTTCACGAGGACAACCTGTTTTACGTTGGACAATTTGGAGGCTGTCCATTCAACGTCCTTTAATATAAAAAAAAGAAGAGAAATTAGCATTACCACAATTGAAAAAATGAGCTCAAATCAAGTAATTAGTTCATTTAAGACACCTTTGGAGTGGCAAGATAATCATGGGCTCCATGAAAGATGTAGACTGGTACGGTTACTTTGCTAAGATTGTATGCCGAAGGATTGATTTTCCCGTAACGCTTCGAATTTCCAATCCAGCCGTAATCGTATTTTTTGAATTGTGGATCTATAAGCGTCATACAACATGGTGAAATGAATCAAACCCCATTTGTATTGATTCTCTAATTTTTCTTGAACATTAACTCACTCGAATTCCGATCGAGAGCCATATTCTGTGCGAAATGGGCGAGAGTACGAACCGAAGCTCCCGCTGGAGAATGATGATTAACTACTCTTATCAAATCCTGTATGTTTTTTATTTTGTTTATAAATAGCGGGGATATTAGATTTATATTACAAATTCGATTATATTGATAGAGAACGGACCGGGTTCATGTTTCCGTAATCTGCTCCAAGAAGCAAGAAAAGGGCATTGTGGCACACTATGGCTAAACGGGCATTTTTGAGGCAGTATCTCCTTACAAATCTAGTGTAAGGACCATCTTGTGACATGAAGTCTGTTGAATGACCAAACAGCCATAAGAGAAACTATTTGAAAATTTTTAAAATGTAAAAAAAAATATTCAACACTCAAATATGAGCATGATTAATAATGAAAGTAAAAGAAATTATGCTTCTTTAAATACGGTACCTGAATGAGTCGTTGAAAAGGTTGTATATAACGAGCTATGGTCCTTGTGTGTGCTACCGTGGTCACTGGGGCCATAGCAACCATAAGTTCGACTTTATCGTTTAATTTTGGGTAATGGTCCATGCATACGAAGAAAGCAGTTGATCCTGGAATATATTACATTCTTTTTTAAATGGGATGTTTTTCAAAACATGATGTTAACGTTCTGTAAATGTATATCATTCCTTGTATGTATACTCATTTCTCGAAATGATGAGTCTTACCCATAGAAAATCCAACGTAGATCAATTTGGCACGGCCAGTAATGGTTAGAACGTGATTAATTACAGCCGGTAAGTCGTATCGACCCATCTCATCAAACCTATTTCAAAACAAACCAACAAGCTATATAACTATAATTAACCCCAGTAGAAAGCCCTTTAATGAATGGTTGCATAACATATATCGATCTTAACTTCTTAAAGTAACATACGAAAATTTCCAGTAGGAATCATCATGTGAAGAGTCGAAAGTGACATGTCCGCGGGAATAAGTGTTCCCTCTAAAATTGCCCAACCAAACGTCGTAGCCCATGTCAGCCAATATAAATGCTATAAAGAGATCATACAGCATGTTTAAAAAAATGTAAATAAATTTAAAATCATCTCGTTTTTGTTTCACCTAGTGATTTTTCTGATGGAAGGAGGACCCAATCTGCCGAGCTTTCTGCAAATCCGTGCTGGATGAAAACGGGTCGGCCGTTAACTGGGCCTGACGTTTGTCCTTTTGGGTAAGGAATGCGGTGCAATACCAAGATGTAATCATCATCCGTCGTTACCGGGTGAATTTCTGCATGATACCCTCGGCTAACGATGATCTCTACCTTTAAATTTATAATTTAAAAAAAGGGCTGTATATTTTTAAAATGATAAAGGGACATTTCAAAGGTAGTAGCCTTACTGTGCTCATGAAAGCTTCCAAGTTTTTGCTAGGTATCGTGGATGTCGTATAAGATAGGCCTACAGTTGAACTCCGATTGAAACTTTGTTTACTTAGAGGGCCATCAGCATGAGGTTTTAATTTTGTAATTTCGTTGCGGATGTCTATTTCCTCCCCATCAATTAAATAGGATCTCATAATAGATGCAGCGAAAACCAGAAGGATCACAGATTGTAATGAAATCATATTAAATCTCGTTTAAATTCAGCTCGTGATCCAGAATTTCAATTATAATTAATATCTTTTAAAATACATTTTAAAAAAATCACTTCAGTAAGTCAATACGAGTTAACACATATTTTGTTTAACTTACTTAATAATAGGAATCCAAGTAACCGCAACAAATAATGGAATGTGTAGGCTACGACCTAAATTACAACTGTGGAGGAAACTTGTCAGTGTTGCGATGTTGTCTTCATATAAAGCTATGTTTACTCAGGGTTTTATTCTAACATTTTATTCTGTACATTTTCTTGCTGCGGTAGAACTCGTTTCCCCATAACTTACTGCCCTACTGAATTTGCAAGTTATATTTTACGTAATGATCCGTCTCAAGCCGTCCTGACACAGTTACAGTAAATCTAGTCTAACTTCCCTGCTCTTGTGAATACATATTATTTCCGAGAAATGCCGCCACTGTATTTGATTATGAGCAAGTTTTTTAAATCATTTTGAAAATACATCTGATCAAATTTGGGATACGCTTCTGTATACCCTAATTTTAAGTGCAAAATATTTTTCGTTATCTGTTGCAGCATTTACCACGCGATGCTTCTTGCGTTTCTTTTGAATATATAAGCGTTAACACTGTCATCTCTTTCGAATAATTCATATTGATTTATAGAGCGATTTTGTTATAAAAATGATCACATATCATAGTGACCATCGAATGAGCTTGAAGATAAAATCAATTAGAAAATAAGAACGAAGAATGTTGCAAGTGGGGAGATGAGCATTCGCCAAATAAGCGAATTGATGCGTGTTAAATTGTCTTTTTTATCGGCGAAATGACCCATATGGTGCGCTTATCGGCGAATTAAATCGCCGATAGCCGTTTAATAGCCATTCCACTCGCTGATAAATCAGTAACAGCGATTTAACTCGCCGATATGAAATTCAACAGCGGCGGATGCAATGGCTATTAACCATCACCAGAAGCCATATAAATGGCTGATAGCAACACTCAAAAAAAAATAATGAAAAAGTAATAATGAATATTTTAAAATTAAAAGCAGTTTAAATGGTGTTCTATACTTTTGAAAACCCCATGCATCAAATATTAGACAATATAATAAGTATAGATTTATTATCAAGTTATACGATGTTTAAAACAGCGTTTACCTACATAAAGGTAACAAATATGCGCACCAATCGTTCTTAAAACCGCGCGAGCAGGAGAAGTGTACATTCGGATAAAATTAGTTTTTTATCACTAAAATTTAATTATCATTTATCATTTAATTTATTACATCAAAATCATTAAATAGGTCGTTACTCGTTTGGCAAGTTATCAAGCTTTTATCAATCATGCTCATTATTTCAGAATGCGATAATTGTAGCAGCTGATGTTTCAGTCCTGTTAAAAATATTAAGGCGGCGGCAGCACTGCAATTACGTGATCGTAAAGGAGCTCTTTTGCATCGTGTCGAAATGCGGCATCAATATGATTAAAATTCGGGTCCTTCACCAAGAAAACCTGTTTCACATTCGGCAATTTGGAGACTGTCCATTCAACGTCCTAATATCAACGAAATAACTTAATGCAATCAGATTTAATTAAGAGTAATTATACATACTTTTGGAGAGGCAAGGTAATCATTGGCTCCGTGAAAGATGTGAACCGGTACGGTCACTCTGCTTAAGTTGTAAGGCGGTGGATTCATCTGTCCGTAATATTTCAAATTTCCAATCCAACCGTGATTGAACTGATTGAATCTAGGGCCTAAATTTTAAATAAAATTATTATCTGATGTACAGAAATATATCTATGAACAAGCTCTGACTTCGATCCCAGTTGAGAGCGGCATTTTGAGCGTAATGAGCAACCAACTGAATTGAAGCTCCAGCGGGAACGTGATTTTTCACTACTTTGATCATATTCTGTTTTGATAGTAATGTATAGTTATAATATCACCGATTACATATTAGTATAAAATTAAGAAATAAAACAGACCACATCCATGTTTCCATAATCGAAACCTTCAAGCACGAAAAGTGCATTGTGGCACAATACGGCAAAATGAGGTTTCTTGAGACAAAATCTTTTAACAAATCGAGAGTAAATGCCTTCTTGTGTTGAAAATGAAGTACCCACAAACATCCAGAGAAAAACCTGAAGTAAAATTACTAAATACATTTAAAATCTAGATGAACATTTGAAATGAGAATTAACCGATGTTCAGTACTTGAATCACTGGTAGGAAAGGAATCGAAAGGCGTATCAATGTGGATCTTGTATGGGCCATTGTTGCAACAGGCGCAATTGCAACCATCAGTTCCAGTTTATCATTCAATTCCGGATGATGATGCATGCAGGTAAATAAGGCTGTGGAACCTATAAAACAATATAATGTATTAATTCATAATTTCCATGAATATTTTAAGAATACATTTTATACCCAAAGAGAAGCCAATGTAGATCAATTTTTTACGGTCAGTCGAAGCTAATATGTGATTGATCATTGCTGGTACATCGTATCGGCCTATCTCATCAAACCTTTTTTTTCAATAATACACTATGAGTATAAAGTAACCATCATAGTTAAGACGCTACATATTACGAGTATTTCCAGTAGAGTCTATCATGGTTTGAGTCGAAAGTGACATGACCGCGGGAATAAGTGTTTCCTCTATTATTACCCAGCCAAACATCGTAACCGAGATCAGCCAATACAAATGCTTCAAATATAAGAAAATTATATTATTACTCAAATTAGCTTGATAAGATTCATCATGATTTACCAAGGGACTTGTCCGATGGAAGTAACAGCCAATCTGCCGAGCTCTCAGCTAAGCCATTTGGAATAAAAACTGGCGAACCGGTTGGACCGGATTTGCGTCCTTTGGGATATGGAATTCTGTGTAACATCAAGATGTAATCATCATCCGTTGTTACCGGGTGCATTTCTGCATGATATCCTCGGCTGATGATAATCTCCACCTTTATATATTTAAAAATATTTTGTTTTAGATTAATGAAAATCATATTATAGTTAAATAAGCTTACCGCGCTCATGTAAGCTTCCATATTATTGCTCGGTATAAATTTTGCTGACAAGTTTTCGATGAATGAGCTTGTATTGCTGCACTTCTCTTGACTGCTTGTTATTTCAGATGCATCTATTCCTTCTCCTCCAATGAAATATTTAATATGAAGAAGAATGAGAACGGAGTAGAACGAGTACATGGTGGCAGGTGCACAAACTAAATCAGGAGTAAACTGAAAGAGGAATTAGGAAGTGATAATTTTTTCTAAATTTGATTTATTTTTAAAAATACATTTTCAACGAAAATTTTACGATATTTGTTACCATACTATTGATTTGAAAGGCTACACTGCTAAATCTTTATGAAATGCCTGGAAGATTGAATTAATAGAAAAATAAAGACTTCTGTATAGTTGAATACATTTCCAACGACTAATACTTAGATGGTGACCCCGATGCGGCAAGGTCTGGATTTTTCATCTCTTGTGTGTATACAAAGCAAGCAGGTACGGACTATTCGTCCTGCAGGTTGAACCCATCCTGTTTTTACCTACCCAGAAAAAAACCCGTTGCCCGTACACTTGTCCTAATAATGTACGGCAGTCGGCAGCAACTTAAAAAAATGGGGAGGACCAAGGGTTTTCAAGTGAATTTAACACTTTTGATCCTTCTCGTATATTTGAAATAATTTAGAAACTAATTTTTAGATGCAATTTAAATTTTAAAATGAAAAATTCAAGCTTTTGGAGCTGTTAGTTACCGATTACTATCCGGGTGATAAAAACCAGTCAAGTCAAGTACCATAACGGTGAAATGAAAAATCCATATATGATTGAACGTTTTTAATTCACCACGAGGTTCATCAAACTTGTTTTTTCACAGCAAAAAAGAAATATGTTGTCATATTATGTACTGCTGTGCGTCATTTTAGGTCAGCGACTGGGTTTATACAGGAAATTGATTTTATATTTGTAAAATATAAGTGGAAACAATAAGCTTACATGCAGTAATAATAAGTTTAATTAAAATTTCGTTCCCATGTCTAGTTTATTGACGAAATGAGTACACATTTACTCTGGTCTCTATTAACCATATCGTACTATTGTCAAGACGGATCTGTTGGTTTAAGTCTCAACGTTCGTATTGTTCCTTAATAATATGTTCAAACGTTCTAATGGCTTTTTATTATTTGACCGTGGTTTCATAGTTTAATATTCTCTTTATTATTTGCATTAGAGTTTAAATGTTTCTTCTGTCATTAATGAACCAGCGCACTGGATGCATTAAAAAAACTTTTAATCGAAAGTTCTTCTTGGTTGTTCGTCTCATAATAAACATTCATAACGCCTCCAGCGTCTGATTTCTGAAGTATCAAATTATTTAATTTAGTATCATTGTCCCTACGTTCTTATTGACCACTTTTCTTTAAGATTGTTTGTCTATAAAAAAAAAAAGAGTTAAATTTCAACTAACTTGCTGGGATCTTTAGTTTTATCAGCCTGTTTGGATTGTTTGTAGGATAACGATTCCCATAATGTTTCAAATTTCCAATCCAGTCGTAATCGTATTTATTGACTTGCGAATCTAAAATATGTTCAGATGAATCAAAGCCCATGTGTAATTTCTCATAATTCTGCGGATCATTGACTCACTCAAATTCCGATCGAGAGCTACATTTTGTCCAAAATAGGCGAGAGTTCTAACCGAAGCTCCCGCAGGAGCGGGATAATTAACAACTCTAATCAAATCCTTAAAAAAATTACACACAAAATTTAGATAATTAAATTTTGACCCATTCTCCGATTATAATTTTAATATGGCTGACTGGATTCATGTTCTGCATGACAGGCTCGAATAATAATTATGTCCACGACCTTTAAGTTTATAATTTAAAAATAGGCCATATTTAAAATAGAAATAAAGTATATAGCCTTATACTGTGCTCATGTAAGCTTCCAAGTTTTGACTGGGTATCGTGGATGCCGTACAGAATAGGTCTACAGTTGAGTTCCGATTGAGATTATATTGTTATGTCTACTTAGAGGGTAGTCGGCATGAGTCTCCATTTTTGTAATTTCGTTGTGGGTTTCTATTTCCTTCCCATCAATTAAATAGGAGCTCATAATAGATGTAGCGAAAAGCAAAAGGATGACAGAGTTTCGTCAAAGTATCCGTTTCAACAAATACAAAAGTGGTCGCATATCATAGCGACCATCGAATGAGCTTAAAGATAAAATAAAATAAGAAAAGATCGAGGAAAGAGGAATTTTGCAGGTAATATATGCATTATGAATCCCGAAGATTTTTTTGCGAGTGTTAAAAACCACATAAAAATAATCTATAAACCCTATCATGTGATATTAATTTGTTTTTAAACACACTACAATTTAAGCATAAATCTGGAAAATGTAGGCTGTAATGATACTAAAATCCATATGACAGTTGAGCTGTACTTTTCGAAAACCCAATTATGCATTTAATGTTCGACATAATAACTGTAGATGTATTGTTAAGTTATACGACTTAAAAAAAATTAAACAAATATTAACCTATTCAAAGGTAATAAGAACGCGCACCAATCGTTCTTATAACTGCGAGCCGGAGAGGATTATATTCGGATAAAAGTAAGTTTTTTATCATCGAATTAAAAATATCATGGGCTACATTTGGCAATTTATTCAGCATTTATCATTCATGGTATCATTCAATGCGATAATTAATGGCAGCTGATATTTCCGTGTTTATTAATAATATTAAGGGGGTGGCAGCTACTGCAATTACGTGATCGTAAAGGAGCTCTTTTGCATCAAGTCCGAAATATAGCATCAAGATGATTAAAAGTGGGGTCCTTCACTAGGAAAACCTGTTTCACATTTGGCAATTTGGAGGCTGTCCATTCAACGCCCTAATATTATCAAAATAACTTAATGCAATAGATTTAATTAAGAGTAATTATACATACTTTTGGAGAGGCAAGGTTATCTTTGGCTCCGTGAAAGATATGAACCGGTACGGTCACTCTGCTTAAGTTTGTAAGGCGGTGGATTCATCTGTCCGTAATATTTCAAATTTCCAATCCAACGTGATTGAACTGGTTGAATCTAGGGCCCTACATATTTTTTAAATACATAAAAATTGTTATCTGTTGTACACAAATATATTAATAAATAAACTCCGACTTCGGTCCCAGTTGAGAGCGGCATTATTGAGCGTAATGAGCAACCAACTGAATGGAAGCTCCAGCAGGGACGTGATTATTGACTACTTTGATCCTATTCTGTTTTAAAAGCATAGGTTATATCACCGATTACTACGGTTCATTTAAAAGTAAAAATAAAGATAAGAAAAACAGACCGCATCCATGTTTTCCATAATCAAAACCTTCAAGGACGAAAAGTAGATTGCGGCACAATATTACAAAACGATGGTTCTTAGGACAGTATCTGTTAACAATTCGAGTGTAATACCCCTCTTGTGTTAAAACGAAGTACCCACAAACATCCAGAGAAAAACCTGTAAAATTGGTTTGAAATACATTTAAAATCAAGATAGATGAATGCGAACCGATGTTCAGTAATACTGTACCTGAATCACTGGTATGTAAGGAATCGAGAGGCGTATCAATGTAGACTTTGTATGGGCTACTGTTGCAACTGGCGCAATTGCTACCATTAGTTCAATTTTGTCGTTCAATTCCGGATGGTAATTGCATGCACGTAAAAACGGCTGTGGAACCTGTAAAACAATAGAATGTATTATTGCATAATTCTCATTTCCATTTATATTTTTTTAAATATAAATTTTATACCAAGAGGAAGCCAATGTAGATCAATTTTTACGCCAGTCGAAGCTAAAATGTGATTCATCATTGCTGGTACACTCGTATCGGCCTATCTCTCAATACCTTTTTTTTTGATCATTATACACTATGAGTATAATAGTAACCATCATAATTAAGACGCTACATATTACGAGTATTTCCAGTAGAGTCTATCATGGTTTGAGTCGAACAGTGAACATGACCACGGGAATAAGTGTGTTCCTCTAAAATTTCCCAACCAAACGTCGTAACCGAGATCAGCCAATACAAATGCTTCAAATGCGTAAGAAACATTGTATTAGTACTCAAGGAGCTGTAATAAGATTATTCATAATTTACCGAGTGACTTGTCCGATGGAAGTAACAGCCAATCTGCCGAAGCTCTCTCGCTAGGCCATGAGGAATAAAAACAGGAGAACCGGATGCGACCGGATTTGCGTTCCTTTGGGATATGGAATTCTGTTGTAACATCAAGATGTAATCGTCATCCGTCGTTACCGGGTGCATTTACTGCATGATATCCTCGGCTGATGATAATCTCCACCTTGTTATATTTTAAAACATATTTTTTTTAGATTAAAGATAATGGAAATTATATTATAGTTAAAATAAGGTCTACCGCGCTCATGTAAGCTTCCATATTATTGCTCGGTATTGATCTTGCTGGCAAGGGTTCAATGAATGAGCATCTGTATTGCTGCACTTTCTCTTGACTGCTTGTTATTTCAGATGCACCTATTGCATCTCCTCCAATCAAATATGAAATAGAAGAAGAATGATAACGGAGTAGAACCAAATACATGATGACAGGTAC
>CM057935.1:5414058-5493093 GCA_030141595.1 Chydorus sphaericus
CTTTAGTTTTATCAGCCTGTTTGGATTGTTTGTAGGAAAACGATTCCCATAATGTTTCAAATTTCAATCCAGTCGTAATCGTATTTATTGACTTGCGAATCTAAAATATGTTCAGATGAATCAAAGCCCATGTGTAATTTCTCATAATTCTGCGGATCATTGACTCACTCAAATTCCGATCGAGAGCTACATTTTGTCCAAAATAGGCGAGAGTTCTAACCGAAGCTCCCGCAGGAGCGGATAATTAACAACTCTAATCAAATCCTTAAAAAAATTACACACAAAATTTAGATAATTAAATTTGACCCATTCTCCGATTATAATTTTAATATGGCTGACTGGATTCATGTTCTGCATGACAGGCTCGAATAATAATTATGTCCACGACCTTTAAATTTATAATTTAAAAATAGGCCATATTTAAAATAGAAATAAAGTATATAGCCTTATACTGTGCTCATGTAAGCTTCCAAGTTTTGACTGGGTATCGTGGATGCCGTACAGAATAGGTCTACAGTTGAGTTCCGATTGAGATTATATTGTTATGTCTACTTAGAGGGTAGTCGGCATGAGTCTCCATTTTGTAATTTCGTTGTGGGTTCTATTCCTTCCCATCAATTAAATAGGAGCTCATAATAGATGTAGCGAAAAGCAAAAGGATGACAGAGTTTCGTCAAAGTATCCGTTTCAACAAATACAAAAGTGGTCGCATATCATAGCGACCATCGAATGAGCTTAAAGATAAAATAAAATAAGAAAAGATCGAGGAAAGAGGAATTTTGCAGGTAATATATGCATTATGAATCCCGAAGATTTTTTTGCGAGTGTTAAAAACCACATAAAAATAATCTATAAACCCTATCATGTGATATTAATTTGTTTTTAAACACACTACATTTAAGCATAAATCTGGGAAAAATGTAGGCTGTAATGATACTAAAATCCATATGACAGTTGAGCTGTACTTTTCGAAAACCCAATTCTGCATTTAATGTTCGACATAATAACTGTAGATGTATTTGTTAAGTTATACGACTTAAAAAAAAAAAATAAAAAAAAATATTAACCTATTCAAAGGTAATAAGAACGACGCGCAACCAATCGTTCTTATATAACTGCGAGCCGGAGAGGATTAGTATTCGAATAAAGTAAGTTTTTTATCATCGAATATAAAATATCATGGGCATACATTTGGCAATTTATTCAGCATTTATCATTCTTGCGTATCAATTCAATGCGATAATTATGGCAGCTGATGTTTCCGTGTTTATTAATAATATTAAGGGGGTGGCAGCACTGCAATTACGTGATCGTAAAGGAGCTCTTTTTGCATCAAAGTCGAAATATAGCATCAAGATGATTAAAAGTGGGGGTCCCTTCACTAGGAAACCTGTTTCACATTCGGCAATTTGGAGGCTGTCCATTCAACGCCCTAATATTATCAAAATAACTTAATGCAATTAGATTTAATTAAGAGTAATTATTACATACTTTTGGAGAGGCAAAGGTTATCTTTTGGCTCCGTGAAAGATATGAACCGGTACGGTCACTCTGCTTAAGTTGTAAGGCGGTGGATTCATCTGTCCGTAATGATTTCAAATTTCCAATCCAACCGTGATTGAACTGGTTGAATCTAGGGCCTACATTTTTTTAAATACATAAAATTGTTATCTGTTGTACACAAATATATTAATGAATAAACTCCGACTTCGGTCCCAGTTGAGAGCGGCATTTTGAGCGTAATGAGCAACCAACTGAATGGAAGCTCCAGCAGGGACGTGATTATTGACTACTTTGATCCTATTCTGTTTTAAAAAGCATAGGTTATATCACCGATTACTACGGTTTCATTTAAAAAGTAAAAATAAGATAAGAAAAACAGACCGCATCCCATGTTTCCATAATCAAAACCTTCAAGGACGAAAAAGTAGATTGCGGCACAATATTACAAAACGATGGTTCTTAGGACAATATCTGTTAACAATTCGAGTGTAATACCCTCTTGTGTTAAAAACGAAGTACCCACAAACATCCAGAGAAAAACCTGTAAAATTGGTTTGAAATACATTTAAAATCAAGATAGATGAATGCGAACCGATGTTCAGTAATACTGTACCTGAATTACTGGTATGTAAGGAATCGAGAGGCGTATCAATGTAGACTTTGTATGGGCTACTGTTGCAACTGGCGCAATTGCTACCATTAGTTCAATTTTGTCGTTCAATTCCGGATGGTAATGCATGCACGTAAAAACGGCTGTGGAACCTGTAAAACAATATAATGTATTATTGCATAATTTCCATTTTCCATTTATATTTTTTAAATATAAATTTTATACCCAAAGAGAAGCCAATGTAGATCAATTTTTTACGGCCAGTCGAAGCTAAAATGTGATTCATCATTGCTGGTACATCGTATCGGCCTATCTCATCAAACCTTTTTTTTTTATCAAATATACACTATGAGTATAAAGTAACCATCTTAATTAAGACGCTACATATTACGAGTATTTCCAATAGAGTCTATCATGGTTTGAGTCGAAAGTGACATGACCACGGGAATAAGTGTTTCCTCTAAAATTTCCCAACCAAACGTCGTAACCGAGATCAGCCAATACAAATGCTTCAAATGTAAGAAAATTGTATTATTACTCAAAGGAGCTGTAATAAGATTCATCATAATTTACCGAGTGACTTGTCCGATGGAAGTAACAGCCAATCTGCCGAGCTCTCTGCTAGGCCATGAGGAATAAAAACAGGAGAACCGGTAGGACCGGATTTGCGTCCTTTGGGATATGGAATTCTGTGTAACATCAAGATGTAATCGTCATCCGTCGTTACCGGGTGCATTTCTGCATGATATCCTCGGCTGATGATAATCTCCACCTTGTTATATTTAAAAATATTTCTTTAGATTAAAGATTAATGGAAATTATATTATAGTTAAATAAGGTTACCGCGCTCATGTAAGCTTCCATATTATTGCTCGGTATTGATCTTGCTGGCAAGGGCTCAATGAATGAGCTCGTATTGCTGCACTTCTCTTGACTGCTTGTTATTTCAGATGCACCTATTGCATCTCCTCCAATCAAATATGCAATAAGAAGAAGAATGAGAACGGAGTAGAACAAATACATGATGACAGGTACAAATTGGACAGATTCGACTACTGAAAGAGAGGAAAAGATTGATAACTGTTTTATTAGCGAACTTCAAAGATGTTTTTATGAAATGATATGTACTATTCGCACTTTTAATTAAATTTTTGAAAGGCTATGCGATGGTCCATCTATTGAAAGGTAGATCTGGTAAAATTAGGAAATAGCAAGAATCATTATGAATGTCTGGAAGATCGAAGTTTTTAAAACACTCCTGTGTAGTTGAATACACTTTTAACGACTGATACTAAGATGGTGACCCCGATGCGGCAGTCTGCATTTTTCACCTCTTGTGTATACAACGCAAACAGGTACGAACTATTTGACCATCCCGATTGAACCCATCCTGTTTTTACCTAGCCAAAAAAAAATGTTACCTGTACACTGCCCTAATAATGTAAGTCACCTATTTTTTAAAAGGGGGGGGGGCTGTAGGTTGATCCCATCCTGTTTTTACCTACCTAGAAAAAAACCCGTTGCCCGTACACTGTCCTAATAATGTACGGCAGTCGGAGCAACTTAAAAAAATGGGGAGGACCAAGGGCTTTCAACTGAATTTAACACTTTTAATTTAGAATTTAACACAGATTAATTTATAATTTTATTATTTAGATACCATTAAAATTTGATTCACAATTTAAACTTTTGGTGCAGGTAGCTGCCGGTAGGCATTAACTCAATTATGCCCGGTTGATAAAAACCAGTTAAGTCACATAACGGTGAAATGAAAAATAATCCATATATAATTGAACATTTTATAATTTAATATGGGGTTCATTAAACTTGTTATGTTTGCTTATTTTGAAATTGATAACGAACGGTCATTATAATTTTTTTTAAATAAATGCAATTTATGTTTTATTTTTATTGACATCATTAAAACGTGATTCGCTACAATTTTCTAATACTTTTCTAATATTTTTTCCATCGACTTTCTAGGAAAACGAAACCCGTGTTTTCATACCAAATAATCCTATTGCTATACATCAATATCCTTCAGATGTAACCATTACCAAACATTATCATCGTTTTCATATTACGCACTGTGCAGTGCGCAATACGTAAATCTAGGTCTGCTAGGTGTAAAGGCAAAATGTTTCATGTCATACAAAATGTATTTCCTGTAAACCTAATAGCATTATTCGCGGGAAGTTTGTAAGAGTCATATGATATTGAGTTGCTTGATGGATGGAGAAAAATCGTATAATACGCACATAAACATTTCATTGAAAAATAGTTAAGTACAACATATAGGCGGTTGTCAGGGGGATGAAAGTAATTCGAATAACGGGCTATATACTACTCGACTAGCTTCACCGTTGAACATGAAATCTAAATGATTGAATTTCGGATCGTCCACCAAAAAACTCTCTCTCACGTCAGGTAGTCTGGAAACCAGCCAATCCACGCCCTAATTTCGAGGTAAATTTTAATTAAATACACTTTTATTGTAATATGTTTTAACTACAATACTTTGGTCGATGAGATGATGTCGTTGACTCCATGAAACAAGTATACTGGGGCAGTTACTTTGCTTAAGTTGTATGCTGGCGGATGTGGTTGCCCGTATCTGATCCTATTACCAAACCAACCGTAGTCAAACTTGTCAAATTTTGGGTCTGAATTGTTTGGTAGTTTAATGTTTTATAAGGTAAATCATTATGATAAGTATTTAAATATTTCACTCACTTAATTGGTAGTTTCTCAAACCATTTTGCATAAAATGAACTATTGTCCGGACCGAAATTCCAGCAGGTGTTTGACCAATAACTGAAGTAAAGATATCCTTATTACCAAAATAGAAAATGTCAGTTATTAAGCCACATAGAAATAATAAACATTATTAATTGCAAAACCATATCAATTTCGTCTATATTGGATCCCTGAATTAAGAAAAAGGCTTTGCGACACATAACAGCGAATCGGGTGCTTCTTAGGCAGAACTTTTTCTCTAACTGAGACGTTGTTGAGTCCGATGACATTATGTCCTTCCCGTAAAATAACAGTCCCGCCTGACCAACAAAATTATTAAAATTAAATACATTTATTATAAAGAAAAGGATTTAATTTGATATTACCGAAAGAGGTTTATGAATAGGTAGAAGCAATCGTAATAGACTTTTTGAATAAGCTAATGTACCCACTGGTGCAAGAGCTACCATCATCTTAATTCTTCCGTTCCATTCCGGATGATAATCCATACAAACGAAGAAGATAGTCGTACCTTTACATAAAACCGTCTAATTATAATATATTTTAGAAAGTGGAGAGAAAACAGGGAAATGTAACCCATGGAAAATCCAATGTAAACTAAAGTTTCACGCTTGGTAACACCAAGAATGTGGTTGAACGCTGCTGGTAAATCGTATCGCCCCATCTCATCAAATCTAATAAGACATTTGATGGATTAGAATAATAGAATGCAAACTATTTTTGCAAAAAATATATTATACGAAAAATCCCAGTAGGTTTTATCACGAGACGCGTCCAGCGTGACGTGACCGCGGGAGTAAGTATTTCCTCGGCAGTTGCCAAGCCAAACGTCGTATCCGAGATCAGCCAATTGAAATGCTGATAAATATAATCCAATGAAATTATAATAATAACTATAATAGATTCTTAGGTTGTAACTATTGTTACCAAGGGACTTATTTGAGGGAAGAAGTAACCAATCCGCCGAGCTCTCCGCAATTCCGTGGTGGATGAATACTGGCAGACCGGTAGGTCCATAAGACCTACCTTTGGGATACGGGATCCTGTGTATCATGAGAATATATCCATCTTCTGTCGTGACCAGATGCGTTTCAGCGTGATAACCTCGTTCTATGATTATTTCCTCCTGTATTATTGTTATAATCGCTTTAATCATATAGTAAAGTTTTTTAAATATTATTACAATCGTATCGTTTTATATACTCACAGGACTCATGCTTCCTTCGGGATTTGGAATGATTGATGATAATCCTTGTGTTAGAATATTAGAGTCTTTTAATTCTTGACAATGAAAAGAACCGGCTTTCGTCAAAACAAGGAATAGTAGGCCTAATAGCAAACTGGGCATGACTTGCTGAAGTAGCATTGTCTTAATACATATTGTTGTATAGCTTAAACTTGACTGTGAGTTTAAAAGAATGAGGACTGGACTTTTAATACCAGAGAAAGTCAGCGGTCTCTACTCTCTCTCGATCTCTACCTGTAAAAGGTAAATAATAAATTATTCTTTGTCTATTTATGGTTAATGGCGCCTGGTGGGTTGAGTCACGTCCAAGCTATAGCTGTCTAGATTTTACGTTTCTGTAAGGAAAGTTTTCAAAACTATATACAGATTAATAGGGGAAAAGAAGATCTAATATACATCATCGTGTCTGGGTTCCTTCTATCTATGATATTTTTCTCGTATATTATACACCATTATTTTGAGACGAATTATTAATTCTTAGATCGTCCTATTTGGATTTTAATCACAACCTATCGAATGATGAATTAAATTAGTTGGATATCTATGGTAATATGGTTGCGGTTATCTCATGCATTTAATCTACGACTCTACGTTCCCAGGTATAAATTATATACAATTAAATAAAGAGAAATTCAATATTAATCACGCACTGTTTTTGGAAAAAAATGTATTAATGAAGCAGTGATGTATCGATAAAAATCGAACATAGTTTAGTTATTTATGTGCCAATTAATAATCTCGATTTTAAAAGGGTATTATCGTTGAGACAAATTTAAGAAATTGATAAGAGACATCGAATATGTAGCAATGATTTGTATTCTTGTCGCTTTTATGGGCTTTAATAAGTACGTAACAAGTCATTAAATTACATAAGCTATTGAGCATTGGTCGGAAGCAGTGGAATCAATTTTTGGTAGACAAGATCACTGGCGTCACGATGAAATATAAAATCTATGTGATTAAAAGTTGGGAAATCTACTAGAGTAACTTGTTTCACGTTGGATAATCTAGATGCAGTCCATTCAACGTCCCATTTAAATAAAAAAAATGAATTAACAATAAGTTCAATTAAAACTGTAATAATCGTATGTATTACTTTTGGAGCGGCAACGTAATCGTTATGTCCATGAAAAATGTGGAGAGGAACTGTTACTTTACTAAGATCGTAAGCCGGAGGAACCAGTTGTCCGTAATGTTTCAAATTAAGAAACCAACCGTAATCGTATTTATTAAACTTTGGGGCTAAAAAATGAGAAAAGTCGTTATTTCCCTACGAATAATATAACTGAATTAGATCTTCTAACTTAGATCGAAATTTCTTATAACATTCTGTGCAAAGTGCTCAGCTGTTCGACCTGAAACTCCAGCAGGAACGTGATTATTTATACTAGATATCATACTCTATATATAGAATTCATATTCATATCAATTAGGCAATAATAAAAAAAAATTATTATTATTTCAGACCGCATCCATATTTCCATAATCGGCTCCCACAATGAGAAAAAGGGCATTATTACAGAACAGGGCGAAGTGGAAATTTGCCAGGCAAAACGTCCTTTCAAAACGAGAGTAAACGCCTCTTTCAGATAGAAAATTATTATTGAAAAAGAGGTAGACGATCAGCTGAAATAGAATGGAAATAAAAATTTATCTTGAGATATACTGTAGATGAAAAAACGTGAATTTAGTATACTTTAATTAGTCTTCGGAAAGGAAGCAAAAGGCGAAGAATTGGAGACTTTGTATGGGCCGCAGTAGTCACGGGTGCTAAGGCAACCATTAGCTCAATCTTGTCGTTTAATTCCGGATGATAATTCATACAGGCAAAGAGCATAGTCGTACCTGAGTTGTTCAAATATTATCTATCGTATAATGATTTAGTTTTTCATTTGAAATTACCCATGGAAAACCCGATATAAGATAATTTCTGACTGCCAGTCACATTCAAAATATAATTGAACACGGCTGGTAAATCGTATCGACCAATTTCATCAAATCTAAACATAATAAGGTATATTCCTATAATAATACTTGTTCAATGAGATTTTTTTTTAATTTATAGTTTACGAGAATTCCCAGTACGCCCTATCGTGTGAAGCATCCAGAGTAACGTGACCGCGAGAATAAGTGTTTCCCCGGCAATTGCCAAGCCAAACATCGTAACCAAGATCAGCCAATTGAAATGCTTTTTTAAACAAATAGAATCGATCATAATAAGTTTCAGACATTTTTTCAAAGCGTAACTTTATACCGAGTGAATTATTGGATGGAAGAAGTAGCCAATCCGCCGAGCTCTCGGCAATTCCGTGCTGGATGAAAAGAGGTCTTCCGGTTGATCCTGATTTCTTACCTTTCGGGTATGGGATTCTATGTACAACCAGGATGTATCCATCATCTGTTATTACTGGGTGGATTTCAGCATAATAGCCTCGGTTTATAATTATCTCTATCTATATTACATTACATAAATATATTTTCGCGCGTGTAACTAAATAATAAATAAATACTTACCGAACTCATGGTGACCTCAACCGATATTGGACATAATGAACCATCAACTCTTTTATCAAGAATTCCATTATTAAAGATCGCTTTCAAGTTTCCTAACTTATTGCAATGTATAGAGCCAATAATTAACAGGATAAATAGCAGTGGACTAAAGAGGACGTGGTGTTGCATATTCAAAATAGGAGGCCCGACTATAGGGACCAGCTTCCATAACCAATCTTTTTTATAAAGATGAATAGCAGCAGCAGGACAATATCTTATTGCATATATACATTATACATATATCTATTTGATAAATGATTTCCTATTTAGGTGTAATATGTGACACAACTTTCCGTTTGACCCCACATATCATTTGTGTTTCTTAATACTTACCGCTACTAAATAGATGAAAATAGCTCTATTCGACACCATTAAAAATATAAAGAAATCCAACAGTGTATGGCGCGTTGTGTGATGAAATAACTTACATAAATAAGATTTTTAAAAATATAAATACAATAGTAAAATATTTTGAAAAAAATTTGAAAAACTCTTCATGGAGGTGGAAGAAGTTGGATGACTCGATGATAAACTTGCTCGTTGATGTTAACGGCAAAGAGGAAGTCTTCGTGATTGAAATCAGGGTCCTCCACGAGAACTGTTTGAGCAACATTGGCCAATTTCGACGACAACCAGGCCACGTCCTATTTATAACATTAGATATTTTTAGAATAATCAATCGATTCTAAATAAAGTTTCTTCTACTATCTTATACGTCAGGTGTTGCAATAAAGTCTTGCAAAGCGTAGAAAATGTACACAGGCGCCGTCACTTTACTCAGATCGTAATCAGGGGGCTGAAGTCGTCCGTAGCGACGGAGATTACCGATCCAACCAAAGTTATATTGTGAGAACTTTGGAACTGTTTCTTTAAAAATACAGTTAAATAAACCTTTTTAAAAAGACTTTTAAAAAATGTTAATATTACTTGTATTCAGTCTTCGACGAGCATTTTGAGAATAATGAACTAAAGTTTTAACAGATGTACCTGCCGGTAAGTGACCGTCAATAGCAGGCAGCAATGCCTAAAAAATGATGTAATAATTATAAATATTTTAATGAATCAAATGTAATATGAATTTACCAGATCAATATTCGTCGTATCGGCTCCTGCAATGTAGAACACTGCATTTTGGCAAAGAGTTGCAACTCGAATGTTCTTCTCACAAAACCTCTTTTGGAGTTGAACCAAAGGAGCTGCCTGAGAGAGGTAAGACCGCGTTCGGAACAGTCGTTCCAAAACAAACTAAAAATATTAAAAAGATGTTCGCAATAACCTCTTGGAAATGATCCAGCATTGAATATATAATATACATGCCTGAATGTATTCCGTAAAAGGAACGGCGAAGCGAAGGCCGCTCCTCAAACGGGCCAATGTGCTGACCGGTCCCATCGCCACCATAAGTTCAATCTTATCGTTCAGTTCCGGATGGTGTATCATGCATACAAAAAACATTGTCGTCCCTGTAATGTTGTAAGAATTGGAAAGGTAAATGTATATTCAACTCTATATTGTTTTATTATACCCATAGAGAATCCAATATAGACTAGTTTCTCTTTTCCGGTTGCGGTTAAAATGTAATTAAATACAGCGGGCAAGTCGAATTTACCCATTTCGTCGAACCTAAAAAATGAAAAAAATGAGAAATTTATATAAAAGAGAAAGAATACTTTGAAAATTAGTTAGTTAACTTGCGAGAAATTCCAGTAAACGTCGCTCTGAGATGGATTCATAGAGACGTGACTGCGCGAGTAAGTGTTTCCTCGGCAATTGCCCAGCCACACGTCGTATCCAAGGTCTGCCAATTGGAACGCTGCGCCCAATAAATATTCCACAATATTAATTTAAAAAAAAATGTATTGATATATTTTACCTAGGGATGTATTGGACGAAGGAATCAACCAGTCTGCCGAACTTCCAATGATTCCGTGCTGGATGAAAACGGGACGCCCCGTTACGCCGGACGATATGCCTTTCGGGTACGGTATCCGGTGCAGCATGAGGATGTATCCATCCTGTGTCGTGACTGAATGCATTTCAGCACGATAGCCTCGATGCACGATAAGTTCCACCTATTTTCAATATTTTCAATATTTTATATGTTACGTTATAGAATTTAAGTATAATAATTTTTAAAATACCGAACTCATGGATATTTCCGGACTGGTAGGAGCATTGTGATCTATATCCAGCGTTGAAGTTGATCTTGAATTAGATTTGATCTTGTTACGTAGAATCCCGGCACGACTTAAACTCATTAAGGTGAGACAGAGGAGCTCTGCTGTTAGCCTCATGGCCTAGCAGAGTTGGACTGAAATGAGAGAATCGAGCAGCCTCTTTTTCTTTCTTTCCGACACCCGAAGGGCATCTATCACTTCTCAATAAAGATAAACACAGTAGAACAGACACATACGTACGTATGTACAGTGGACACGGATGCCCACTGCGGTGCTTCTGGCTACCAGCTGCCGTTCTTTTTCTTTTTTTTTCTTTTCCTAAGAGAGATATTTGACGAATTTGGCCATGCAATGTGTAACTGTAACGTTCCTCAAGGAAGTCACCCAAAAAAAACATGAAGACTGAAAGGAAATGGGTCAATTTTGAGGGTAGAAATTTCAATGTCTTTTGAATTTATTTAAAATAAAATAGAAATATAGCAAAAGAAAAAAAAGAAATTACAAAGTTGTTTTGGAACGCTCGAATTCTTAGAATTTAGGTTTGCCAAATTTTTTGCATAACCAGTATACAAAAAGGAGGTCACGATATACCAAAAGATTGCTGGTATGCAAATGTTACCAACCTGCGGCAAGGTCTTCTCTTTCTTTTTAAACATTTTTACGACTTTGTGCTCTGTTTCCTGTGTTACGCTAATGAGAGAGTAATCACCTGTAGTAAAAGAATTCATTTTTTAAAATGCCCCTTTGAAAAACTGACAAAGTAAATTCCTTTTTCAAAATTCGCGCCAAAAACTAAAATTAATTTTTTTTAAGTCTGTCAGAAATCGTTTGAATGTATGTTGAAGCTATTCAGTTTCAATCTAACGGTATTCAAGCGCGGGTTTCTTTCTTTTCGAATGTATATAAACGATTGATACACGCCGATAGGCAGAACATAACGTCTCCGCACCCAGCCATAGTCAGTTAAGATGAAGAGATAGCTATTAGAGGCAACAGAAATATTTATATAGCCATCGTTACAGGACGACGATCCTTCCGGTTGCCTCTTTCTTTCTTTCTTTCTTTCTTTCTTCTTTTACGTCCACCTGTGCAGGTAGATGATTTTCAAACAAGGAATAAAGGAGGAGAAGGTCGCTCAACTTCTATCGCTTTTCGTGCGAGCCGAAGTCGACCTACTGCTCTCGGGAAAAAAAACTGGCTAGAAAGGCCAGGGCAATGACGCACGGTCAAGGGCATGGCTATTAAGTCCCGGAAATAATACATATTCAAATACCAAATACCAAAAAACAAAAAAAAATGTGCTGAATAACAGTTCAATCAATCGAGTTTAATAGTACACTCTCACAAACAAATAAATAATATACATATTTATAAATAATATAGATAATGTGACGTCATTGACTATTCTTAGTTTTTAAAAAGAAATGTATATCTTTCTAATAAGGACACGTTTTACCGTTAAAGAGCCTTTAATAGCCATGCAAACAGAATCACGTGCTTGATGGCAAGTAGGAAATTAACTGGTCGTAAACCAGCTGATTGTTATCCGTTGCGTACAGGAAATCAAAGTGATTGTAGAGGTGATAATTCACTCTGATTGTAGCTTGCACATTCGGTAATTCGGAAGCTAACCATGCCACATCCTATTATCATTTAATCATAATTAAAACTTAAGGTGAGATTCAAAATGTTAAAAAGAAATGAGTACTTCAGGAACGACGAGGAGATCATTGGGCCCGTAGAACAAATATACTTTACAGGTGACTTTCCTCAAGTCGTATGGTGGAGGTGACCTTTGACCGTATTTTCGTAAATTGCCTATTATACCGAAATCGTAAGGAATAAAATCGTCCCCTAATATAGAAAAGTTGCAAAAAAATCAATCAAACTATCTTCAAATTTCTACATAATCATTTTTTTAAAAACCTGAGTTATGGTTTTGGGCCAACATGGATGTTGTGTGCAGAGAAGTGCCGGCTGGAAAGTGGTGATCTATTAATGGCAACACTTCCTATTTCAATTGATATTGATTTTAAATCGAGAAATGAATATTGAATGTGCATTTATAATGTTGTTTCTTACTGAAGGCATCTGGTTGCTGTCATCTCCCACAGAGGCAAGGAGGACGTTCCTGCACAAGCCTGCCGACTGAACGTTGATGTCACAAAAGCGGCGCTGCAACCTCGGGATGAGGGCGTCGTTTCGGAGAAACTGCCGAACTTGAAACAATTCAAGTGTAAGCTGTAAAAAGAGTAATACAATGTATACAGTAGTTCTTATTGTGGTCAGAAGGAAATTTGTTTTCATTGTTGCTACTGCTATGAGTGTGCCCTACATTTTATTTCTTTCTTTCTCTCGTTTCTCTGTGGTTTTTTATTTTAAAAAAAACTTCACTATCGTAACCACTTTGGCGTGTAGAAATGAGAAATCAATCAATTAATTTGAAAAAAAAAATCGTGCACTTAAAGTACTATACTTTTTCCAACTGTAAATAAGTCATGCGGTCATGACAAGTTTGAATTTTTTTAAAAACATGTTACGAACGCCATCTATGTACCATTTTAAAAACTAGTTCCGAACCGAAAAACAAAAATATTATTACACTTAAAAATCAAAACTATAGGCCTACTTCAATTGGTCTGTAGAAGGGGGTCAAATAGGCGACGGGACTCCTCATGTGGGAAAGATTGGTTGCCGGTCCGAGAGCCATCATTACACTAATTTTAGCGTTCAATTCCGGATGATAGGTCATGGCGATGAAAAACATTGCGCAGCCCATAGAATGGCCCACGTAACTCATCGTGCTTCTACCCGTAACGCTCAGCACGTAATTGATCACGGCCGGAATATCGTATTTGCCCATTTCATCGTATCTATATAATTTGGTTAAAAATGGTGAAAGTTGGCTTTGAAAATAATTCGCATTGTTAATCTATCTACTATTATACTTACGAGAAATTCCAATAAGGTTGTTGCGATGTATCAAGTGTCGTGTGCCTTGTGGAATACGTGTTCCCGCGGGCATTGCCTAACCAAACATCGTAGCCCGAATCCGCAAGCCGGAAAGCTATATTTACCATACGATGAGCGTCAAAGAGAAAGTGGGACCACCCCAAAAAAAGGTCCAATATTACGACAGAAAAAGTAGGAAGACATTCTTATATTTCTTTCCATAATTGCATGGAAATGGCAAATATCAACTGAGTTATAAATATATTTGTGGCATCTTTTTACACTTAACTTAAGAAAAATTTCCCAAAAAGTCGTGAATAACTTTTATTTTAAAACTATTAATTACCATTTCGTACTTTGTAAATAATTGTTACATATCTTATGAACGAAGAAAGAAAAAAAATCGATTTTCGGCACCGTACCGACTTTAGAAAAGAGGCCTTATTACTTCATGCTCTCATTCTTTTCCTAAATGTATTGATAAAAATATATAATATTGTGTATACCAAACAGTTATATAATATTCATGCTTTCCCATTACTTATAAAAATAACTAGATACCTAGAGAACGTTCACTGGAACTAAGAAGCCATCCGGCATCGCTGTCCATGAATCCGTGCTGTAGGAAAACTGGGGATCCCGTCGCTCCCGCATCCACCGACTGACCCTTGCCGTGTGGGATCCGATGGACCTCCAAGATGTAACCGTCATCCGTTGTTACATGGTAAATTTGAGCTGGATATCCACGGTATTTTATGATCTCCACCTTACAAAATTAAATTGAACATGACGTAAGCAATTCTTGTGCAAACAATATAATTGAGTACATCCAAAAGTAGTGCAAAAATGACTTGGCTACTTTTTTTTCCCTAAACATATATATTTAAAAAGGATGTCAAAAGAGAACCCAATTTGTTGGGTAACTTTTTATGTATCTCGGTACCGCAATCGTCATAGTTCTTATCGCTCAAAATGTCTAACCGTGTGATTACCATCACACACAAAAAACATTCCGGTATAGTAACTTTCTTTAAGACGATTTTGGTTATCACAATTACCTGAACTCTTTTTTTGTTTTTGACAAATCTGTTCTATCCAAAAAATAAAATTTTGCGACGTCGTTAACCCAGGTGACAAGGCAATAAAAATTACGGTTTTTTAAAAGAAGTCGTTAAAAGAAACACAAACGGTTTGCAGGCTATACAATAACCAAAACCGGAAATGTAGCCTACATATATTAACATCGGTCTTCTTTCTTTTTTTTCTTGTTCTTTTTTTTTTTTTTTTTTTTTTTACAAATTATCCTAATCATATTGTCAACTGAAAGAGAAAGATAAAAAAAATATGTATCCAATTTTGAACCTCCGTGGAAGAAAGAAATGATAGTTATTTTAGCGGAACGAATTTGGTTTTATTTTTTTCCCACCCTGGATAAGAAAAAAAAGAGTTTATATAACACCAACACATACAAGTTAATGAGAAGAAAAGGAGTGACCGAAAAGAAGAAGAAGAAGATGCTCTCTCCCCATGAGGTACCGTTACGAGTGACTTGTCATCTCGGTCAAGCGCGCCCCTTATATTTTCTCTGTATATATATATATATGCTCCTAAATAGTGTGCATATACAAAAGAAGCACAAAAGAATCCGCTTGTTTTAAACGGAAAGAAATGTCCCCCTTTTTATTGCTATTCGTCTCGCTATTTGCCTCTATATTATAGACTTTCGTTCAATCGAGAAGAAAAAAGAAAAAAAGAAGGATGCTCCCCATCCATTCATCGGCCTCTTTTCTTCATATGAGTAGGTAGACAAGCGCAAAAATCAACATCAAGGCCGCCTTGGCTCGCGCCCCGCACCTCCCGCGTGAAATACAAGTAGGTTAATAACCGCACAAAAACGTGAACACATCACGCTCTCGACGAAAAGTTATTTGAGAGGGGAAAAGTCCCTAGAATTTCTATAGAATTACACTTGTGGGTGATGATGATGATGCTGATATAAGTGACAAAAGGATAACGCAACGGATGGCCCGAATGCGATTTTAAATCGGCGTGAATATAACGGCGCTCCACGTCGGTATTATATAATAACACGAAATGCGTTCAGAAGCATTATTATTACCATAAAACGAACTCAACTTTAAGAAGAAGAAAAATAGATTAAAGAATAAAAAAGAGGCAGTCTTATAATGAATTTCTTTTTCTTGCGTTCAGTATAATAGAAATCCATCAAGTTAGGAATTCTCAATGTCAAAAAGTATGATTGATGCTTGATTACATGAACACAGTAATTTTCATTTTATTTTTTAAATGTTATATCTTACCGCATTGAGGTAGGCTTCTGGCAAGTGAACTACTTCCTGCTTTGGAGTGTTTTTCTTCTTCTTATTAGGTATCAAAGGAAATGGAAGAGGAATCCGGAAGATTCTTTTACTTTTCGTCTTTTTATTGTGCTGCTCCTCAGTTTTGCTATTATTAACAGGTACTGGTAAAACATCCAGTCGATTGCGAATCCATTTGAAACTTTTTTTCCGGTTGGATGTAACAGCAGCAGCAGGTGGATTATTATTAGTTGGTTGATGACTTCCACGATTCCGGAATCCCATCAGTTTCTTGAATGATCCACTGACTAAGGATGAAGTTAGTTTTTTGGTAGGGAGGCGGATGGAATAGCTCGATGTTAAGAGACTGGATATGATGGTGAGGGCCAGTAGGAGCCGGATTAAGGCACCTGAAACCGGCTTCCGCCTCCTTCCCCTCATGGGTCAATAAAGCCTTGTTCTCTCTCTCTCTCTCAATCCAGGTTTTTCCTACACTACCAGAACGCTGGCTGCCAGAATGAAGACTGTTCCCAGTGTGAGGAACTCTCCGCTCGATTTATAATCCATCTTCCACGAAGCTCCTCCTTCAACTACTCTTTTCTCGGCCTGCGAATTTCCATCCGGCCGTTTGTGGAGACCCACAAACCTCGTATTTTATAAGAGTAACAAAAGAGAAACGAGTATAAAAATCGACTTTTTTTGCTCGGGGTTGCCCTGAAGCAGATTTCATTCTGTATTGTATAAATTGACATGGAAATTTAATTAGAAACACATAAAAAACTTACGTATAGAATAGAGGTGACATATTTGCACTATTGTCTCTTTGAAAATTAGGTCTCTATGCGGCAACACTTTTTAATATCAAAAGTCATAAAATATTTCTTTCTCCTTTCTTTTTTTCAGGTCGGTGTGAATATCAAAATATAAACAGCAGCAAGTAGCGTGAATTTATATGTGTACCTACACGTCCCAGCCGAGGGCAAGGTTTTTTAAATCTTATTCCAACGAGGAAGCGTTAAATAAAGTAACGTGGAAAAGAGATGAAGGAAAACAAGCCAAAGGGATGCCCTTTTTCTAGGTCAAAGTACAAGTACTCGGATTCCTCACGCAGTAGCACCAAATGTGCATCATTTCAACGAGAAGAAGAAAAAAAAAGATATACGCGGTAGCCGTGCATCATCATTTGTCAGGCTGTAGAAAAGAAGGCGCAATGTGACAGTTGAAAAATAAGACGGACTCGAATTAAATTCTACAAATGGTAAAAGGATGCATGACGCAACTTTTGGGGATTCAATGAAATAAACTATCGAGTCATGTTGACGCAAATTGGATTTACAGGTATCAATAAAAGTCGTGTAGTTTAGGGGTAATAAATAGCAAAAGAGATTCTACATTTTGAAATGGCTGCCGCCGCTACCAGGAGGTAGCGATCTAACGGATTACATGTTTATATTAATAAATATAAATAATTTACGACTAGACGAAATAACTTTACCGACGGCTAGATGTTTACAAACTGATTGTTTTTTTTTTCCATTCTCTATTTGTTTCACGAATGAGAGAGAGAAAGAAGTGGACTGGAAATGCCTCAAATAAATTGGCCCTTTTGCAAACATCTGTTGATGGCGTGACCACAAGAATGAATAAGAGCATCAGCTGTAAACTATTAATCAACCTTTTTCTTCGTTTTTTTGTTCTGTGGACAGGCGGGACAATTAGTATTAATCTGCTCCTACAGAAATGAGGTAAAACAATAAAAAATTAAATAATTCTTTTTATTGGCTTCTGTGTTTGATGAAGTCGTTCCGCCCTTTGATGTGGCAGACGAGCCAACCAGGTCACATCCTGAATCCATAATAACAAATCCAACATGCACTGCAATAACCTTTGATTAAGGACGCACTTTTTCTTTACTATTATTATTCAAAGTTCGTGCTACATGTCATAAAAAAACATTGCTATACGTATAGTAGAGATTATATGAAGGATGCCAATCCAAGGAAAAGAAAATTACTTTTATTGAGGTTTCAAAAAAAAAAGAAAAATATGTAAATTAAGGGTACACCCTCCTTTTCGAGACGCCTAAAGTAATATACATACACGTGTGGGAAGGCAATCAAAGATACTTTGGTTACATCTCCATTATTCCGCAAAAAGAGCCATTTAGAGAAACTGAGCGTGACTCTCGTGACCCTTTGGCAATAAGGAAAAGTGTTACGGCATGAGTGCAAGTCATCGAGCTAATAATAACATAACAATTCACAAATTATTGACACTATAATAATCAATAAAACTACCTGAAAAGTAATCTAATTTTAAAACTCTGCAAGTATGATAAATGTTTTCTCTTAAATTAAATAAATCAATAAAACAATTTTTGTTTTTAGATTATCAGGGATTTTGGAATTCTATCTAGAAGGATTTTATTTTTTGAGTCAACAACCTCTTGGTCTAATGGAATGACCCCACATGAACTCTGCACACCTGTGCTCAATCAGTATTGTAGGCGATGACACCAGGTGTTCTGTTTAGTTTCCATCAGGTTTCCTTCCATGTTGCGGTAGGTTATAACGACCTAGCGGACACACCTTTCACAGGTGGCCCTCTTGAATAGATGGGTGAAGTCAACGACTCTTTTGACTCTTTCTATACAAAAAAAAGGGTTTGAAGCGAGAGAAACAAAGGTTGAAAACTGGAAACTTTTTTTTACGTTTTTTAACGTTTAGAATAATTATCAATAAAAAAAAATCATTATCAAACTAATGATTGACAGTGATAGATTGATATATAGTAGTAGTAGGCGTTGTACCGTTTCACACAATCTTTGAAGTTCGTCAGTCTCCCTCTTCGGTTACAAATTTATATAACCATTCAACGTGCCAACACGATTGCCATTAGTGAAGTACCTCTGTGACTATGGGCCCTTTCAGTCTTTTATCTCGATTATGTACTGTATTTCCTTGAAATTTCTTTTCCATCAACGGATTCGAAATAATTCACTTTAAAAAAGAAATTAACAAAATTAAACCGATGGAATATCCTCTTCCGCCATTATGGCGGAAAATTGGTACTTTCCGATTGCAAGCGGGCATTCTTTTTCTTTACATCTCCACCAATGTACGAGACATTTAAAGTAGAAAAGTGTGTGTCCGCAAGGTGGGAAGGAAGTGCCAATAATAACTACCGGTGAATCCCAGTCCTTCCGATCGAATTTTACAGTCGCCGTTATCGGTTCACCATTATGTTGAAGATCATCATCGTCATCAGTTTTATGACCAGCACTTTGGTTTAAATAGTACACACGATATCGTAGATAACAACGGTTCCAAGTAATGTAAGAACCAGGTCCATCTCGTTGAATTAACTGTTCAGATAGGTATAATAATAGTTGAGAAAATAAATATAGCGAAAAAAAAAATTACGATGTCAAAATATTTAAAATCTGGAAACAATGGATTTAGGTCAGCACATAATTTATTAATTTAAATGTCATATTCGCATCCCTTTTTTAAATGCCAAAAATAAACGTGTTACTTGGAGAGATTCATACTTGTGTTTTATTCATAAATTCTGGTTTTAAAAAATTGCGTTTTTGTACCGCTATTTATTCACTTTTGTTACATGTGATGACAGCCAAGTTACGCAAAAATGGAATCCAACAGGAATGCGATTGCGCGCAGATACGTTACTGTCGAGGTTTTATTATTATTCCCTTTACCCACAAGAAAAAAAATTGTATTATATGAACGTATGAATATTGCCAAATCTGATTCGCAACGCGTCTAAGTGATAAACTTGGTTTATTATTATATAAATAAAATAAGTACAGTTATAATCAGACATCAGTTCGTAGGAGAAGGGAGGATGCTATTAATTATCCTGTCGTACACCATAGTTTTGGCTTTGTTTGAATAAATGAAGTCGTGGTGATTCCACTTGTCATCCGTCACTTGAATAGACGCCTTTAAATTGCCCACTCTATTTGCCAGCCATGCAACATCCTACATTTATTATGTTGGATTAAATAAATACAATACGCCTAATATACGTAAAATATGATCATTTACCGCAGGGGCTGATGCCTTATCATTTGCTCCCCAGAAAATGTATACCGGACAGGAAACTTTACTCAAATCGTAGACCAGTGGTGTCGATTGACCATATCGGGCTTGATTTTCAGCAGCGCCAAAATCATAGGCTTGAAAAGTCTGACCTATAACAAGTTTAGCAACCACTTTCTGATATAAAAATGGATTAATGAAAAATGAACATACGCGCGTTGTAGTTTTGAGCGAAAAAAGCGACTGTCCTCAAAGAAGTTCCGGATGGAACGTGCCCGTCAATGACCGGCAAAAGGCTCTATTCGTAAAAAAAGTTGAAACTGAAAAACAGAATTTAAAAAATATATATATATAATTATGGGATGATATACTGGATCAATTTCATGATAGTTGTCACTGGTAATGGTGAACACGTAATTCTGGCAAAGGCTGTATCGCAATATGAGATTGGGACCGCAGTTCATTTTTTGCCAGTTGTGTTGAACAGAATCTACTGGCTGGAAGACGGTCGTTCCGATGGCTTTCAACGCAGCCTATGTAATTTAAAATTGTATTATCCTTACGAGGTTGTATGAATAATTATTTTATAATGAATACCAAAACTTGATTAACAAACGGAGCTTGATAACGAAGGCTGGTCTGAGAATTGCCATTGGCTGTTGCTGGAGCGAGAGCGACCATCACATCAATTTTCGAATTCAATTCCGGGTGATAGGTCATTGCGATGAAGAAGACTGCACAACCCATTGAGTGGCCAACGTAGCTCAAAGAACTCTGACCAGTCACACTCAAAACATATTTGATGGAAGCCGGAATGTCATATTTTCCTATCTCATCCACACTATACAATAAATAGAACATATTTTCTAATGATATGATAATTTTAGATAATTGGATTTTTAACTAACGAGAAATCCCAGTAATCTTGATTGGATGGGTCAAGCGTCTTATGCTGCCTTGAGTAGGTATTCCCGCGGATGTTACCCAACCAGACATCGTAACCCAAATCAGCCAAAACAAACGCTAAAAATTAGAATAAAGGAATCAGTCAACTATTAAAAAATATGTCAATTGTAATCTTACCTAATGAAATATCGGATGGGAGAATAAGCCATACTGCATCTACGTTTAATAATCCGTGCTGTAGAAAGACGACTCTTCTCTTGGTGCTGGAATCTCTAGATTGGGATCTCCCGTGAGGAATTCGGTGAAGTTCAAGAATGTAGCCGTCGTCCGTCGTCACTTTGTGAGTTTCGACGGTATATCCCCGACTAGAGATTATTTGAGTCTATAAGATGTGTACAAAAACAAATTAATAGATAAATAAATTCCAAAAGCGCAAATTAAATTAAAGAATCGATTTTGTTAAGTCTATTATTTAACACCGCAAATTTTACTGGGTCAATGTTACACGCATGGAAATACTAACAGGTAAGCTGCAATATAATGTTAACACATATTTGTTAAAAAAGAGGTGGACGAACTTTGCAATAGCAATAAAACATGATAATTAATTACGGAAATGATAGAAAAACATTGAATTACTGATGTCATCCTTGCTTCAGGGTTTGTGCTGTATCCGAATAACGATGCCCACCGTCTCATCATTGCAGCATTCTTAACATCTTTTCCTTGCCACCAACGACGAATACCTTGACTCTTGTCTTGAATGCTGTTACTTATTATGCTGCGATCATTGTCTTCACATTGCGTACGATCCAGTGTCACGCATAATAGCACAGATATTAGTAATACTCCATTAATCGATAAAATGATCGAATTTGGGCGGTTGCACATTCTTTAAGTATTTTAAAATTCCGTTTAAACGTAGGTATCCTTCTTTGCCTGGAGCAGGCAGAGCACTAAATATCTCCAACTTTTTGTGTTTTCCGTTTTCCAGTCAATCTTTTTGACCTTTCGGTCCCGACATCAACAGTATGCGTAAGAATGCAGAGGGGTAAACATTTTTCTGAGAGGGGCAGCAGCGCAGCATGGCTTCGGTAACCGTTTAAGGATTATTCAAATGAGGCTGCCTAAAGCTCAACTATTGCCTTGTTTGGCTTTTCAATAAACAACTATTTAGTATACGTTTACGGGTTTTGACTATATACACACGTATGTTAACGTCTTTTTCAATATTATTATTCAAGAATTGACCAAAGAAAACAAGCCAACCTAGTTGTATGAGCTTTTGACCTACAGAAAGTAGATGGCTTCATCTTATTTGACTAGTTAAACATAATAAGTAGGTAGCTGGTAGCCATATTACATAGCACAGTTCATGATTCAGATAACAACGTAATTTCAAATTACAAAATTAAGTTGGTTTCCAGGAAATGAGAATTTCTGGTAGAAAAAATACATTCTTTCTTTTAAAATACATGTTGGCAGTTTATTACGTATACCGAGTATAATGTTGATCTATTTTATGACCATCATTATCCCGTCCCTTATTGTGACATTAAAAGTTTAATCCTTCACACCAAGTGTATCGCAAAAACGAGGCCAGCAGTAGAACCGCGAAATTGTTGTTCCCATGAGCATCATAATAAATACCATGTTTTTGAATGGATTTACAAGTGATATAGTGGACATTCGTTCTACTGGTCACTTCATTGAAAAGTTGCAAAAGAAACGAAAAATAAATATTACGGTTCATAAAGTAACATGCAATGGGCTAAATATATGCTATAATAACTCTCGAATGACCGTTCGTGTATTATAGGCGCCATGGTAATGCGAACGTTAATAATTTTAGAGTATCCCAAACCAAATATTGCCATTCAATTTATTCTTCTACTACTGGCTTGTCCTATTTTAACTCAATACGCGAACGTTAAAAAAAGTTAATAACGAAGATTCATTCAAAACTAAGTCATATGTGCGAATCTATTCTTTTTATCTTTTTTTTAACTAATGGGAGTAGGCCTACACGTGTTGTCTCTTTCAAAATACCCACGGAAATGGTAACATAGCCCAAATTGGTTTAAAACAAATTAGCGAAAGTTAATACATATTATTATTAGTCTAACACTAAATAGTAATTATGGATTATCAGCTTTCAGGTGATAAATTTCCCGAAGGGATACTAGGCGGTGGTGGAGTGAAGGGGCTAGTACCAGGATGCCCAACAGATGGCTCCAACGACAACATGTTGTCCACCACAACAAAGACATGTGCATACAGGTACACAGTACGATAGACGTTGCTCTACGTTGATGATGGTTACATAATTTCCGATTTTTTTACCGGCTTCCCTTTACGCAATCAAGTCGAGAGTGTGTAAGTTAAGCAGAAATGAATAAAGTATTCAGCGGTGTATTAGATTAGGTACTTTCATAATTCATATCATCGCAAAATATGAGAATATTTATATATGAAACACTAGTGTTTAGTTACTGCTGTTCAGCCTGATAACCAGCACTGGGATTGATAGAGAAATGAGAAACTTTCTTCTTTTGATGTTTTCAAGTAATGATTAACCGATCGGATCGGTTAATAGATAGGATCGGTCCGATCCTATCTAATTCGTATGTATTGTAAGTGGAACTATTAATTGTGCTTTTAAAGTTAATAGCTACCATATATAGTTTTAAATGGCTTATGTGTTTGCTCAAATTCCAATTTCATTTGAAATTAGTTAGATTATATGATACGGACGTACGGTCATGCGGCTATAATAGTCATTTGCGATAAAAATGCGTTCGGAAAGTATGAAAGTATTTAAATGGTAGGAAATAATAACAATCGTTCATTCTCCATCAGTTTTACTGGGTATTAAGATTTATTACAGTTGATTGCAGTGTTCCTATCGTACTCTTTTTTTTTTTTAATTTGAAGACGATGGATACCCATTCAGACACTTGAATCGTGAATAATTGAGAATTTGGCAAATCTTTACATATTTTTTTTTAGCTGGAAATATTCATTATTATTGATAAAATTGTTCTATAAACCTTTTAAGTCATATGTCAGATCGAAAAACTTTAATTTGGCGTTTAAGATTTCACACGCTCTAAAAAAGGTGGATAATAGAGAAAAAGAAGAACTCGAATGAGTTAATGACGTGAATTACGATGCAAAAAATAATAAAACATAGAACACGGGTGATAAGAAACAGGAATAAAGGACATTTGTAGTCTAGAGAGTTGTACAAATTACTTATTACGGGAGAATGATGTAATATACAAGTATAAGTTTAAATTAGTCTATTACCCGACAAGTTTAACGGCGGGAAATGTTTAGAACAAGCGATGTCGAGAACTATTTGAACGAAATCATATATGATTTTGTTTTAAATTTGCTCTTTTTCTGTTATTTTCATCGATTACATTGTTTTTCCTTATATAATAAAAAAATCGAATTTCTTGGCACAGTCGGCTAATATAGAATTCGTTTAAAGGGGTGAACCCAAAGAAGGACATTTTCCAAGTTGATTTGATGGAATAATATTTCTCGTATTATTTAGCATAAGTGATGAGTTTATAACAGAGGAAACATTGCGTAGGAAAGTAGGAAAATATGTGTTTCTCAAAATTTGAAACACGAAGTAGTTATAGGCTGAACTTAATAAAATCGTGTTGTCATAATCAAAACAGGAAAATCCCTTCGGGAACCCCGCACCGAAACGGTGCAACTGAAAACCAAGGTGCGGGTCTGGAATATCCTGCATTATAAACATATGAATGTGGAATTGAAATACCAAGGACGACATCTACTGGTAAAATAAATGTATACGATCAACGGCCGCAGGCTGTTTGTTATATATAGCTTCTGTTAGATATAAGAATTATCGTCCCATGTTTTATCATCCATTACCATTCGAGACATTCAGAGAGTCCATCTTTTCCGAAAATGAAATCATCGAAATCTAATAAGAATTCTTTACTCAACAAATCTTCGAATAGTACTCATCCTAATTGTGGTAAGTTATCACACAAAGAAGATCAAAATGAGGGGAATCTTCAAAAACCATATCGGAAAAAAACGTTCCAAGAACGAAGAATTGGATTGAAACTGTGTTTAGTTATTATTTTTCCATTAACTTTTTCAATGTTCCTTCATCATTGGTGGTCAATAAGGTAAGTGAAATGGTTTTTTATTATTATTACTTTTTGGATAGTTATTTTATATCTTTTCATTGTATAATGAAGGACATCAAATATAAATGAACATTGTGAAGGTTCTAGCCATCCGATGCCTTTTAAGACTTATAGTAGGAATCTCAAGAAGATTCCAGATCATCATACAGAATTAGAGACTCATCGATACCAATTGTCGCTAAACCAATCATCATTACCCGAACTTTATCAGATCATGTCAAAGCAATTGGACGTTCCTCACGACGAATCAGCCAATAAACCTTTTAAAAAGATATTATACTGGAATGACGCCGTCACGCTCCCTAGGGCTCGTCCGAACAACAATTTCGGGATGGGCGTCGGTCGGGATCGCTACAAATCTGCCGGCTGCCCAGTTTGGCAGTGCGAAACGAGCGAAGATCGATCGAAATTACTCGAATACGACGTAATCATCTTCAATCAGAGGACTTGGAATCTATCGGATCTTCCAGAGAGACGGTTACCTCATCAGCGTTACATTTTCTATAGTATGGAATCAGCTGCTTGGTCAGTTCCAGGCCAAGATGAATCTTACGACATAATGAAAGATTTCTTCAATTGGACCATGACTTATAGAATGGATTCGGATGTGGTTCATCCTTGCGGATGGTTCGAGCCTATCGATCCATCTATTATTTCTATGCACCCTGGCCCAAAAGAGTATCAGAAATTGATGAATAATAACGATGACAATTCTGTGAATTACGCCGAAGGGAAGTCAAAACTTATTGTGTTTTTTACTTCTTTCTGTAAATCGAAATCGAATAGAGAAGAATTCGTGCTCGGCTTGAGGAAGAAAGGGATTCCAGTGGACACTTTCGGCTTTTGCGGACAGTTTAAATGTGGTGGTCATTTCCGCACGGAAGAAGACCAAGAAAACTGCTTAAAAGAAGTGTCAGGGAAATATAAATTCTTTCTGGCTTTTCACAATTCGCTCTGCCTTGACTACGCCGCAGATAGGTATTGTTAATATACTCATTTAAAATTAAATTTTAAACAAAAAATGTTTTAAAAGATTTTTTGGCGATGCGCTATCCCATCATTCCGATCGTGATGGACGTTCACGGTCACCACGCTCGAATATCTCCGCCGCATTCTTTTATCAACATAGCCGACTTCCCTTCCGTCAGAATACTGGCCGACTATCTGCTTCGACTCGACCAGAACGACGCTCTTTACAACGAATACTTTCGATGGAAGAGTCACTACAGAATTCGAAATGGAATGCCTTACCAAGGTCTTCACTTTAAGACGTTCTGCAGCTTGTGCGCCGCCCTTCACGATCCTACAAAACAGCTGATTACTGGGTCATATCCCGACATGAAATATTGGTGGAAAGAGAAATCAGAATGCTCCACTTTCTTCTACGACGGATTCCACTCTATTGATCAAATCATATTGGATGAGGAGCTTGAATATGAGCCACAGGAGGAGAGGGGAGATGATTTCGTATTATAAAATAATGTAAATCAATTTTCTATTTTCATTATTAATGATGTTTAAAATACATGCTTTTTAAATTCGAACATTCAAGTTTTCAATTTCACTAAAAATAAATATAAACTTTTAAAGTGTATGATGATCGAACTAAAAAAATTAACAGATCAAGTACAGCGCAAGAGACTTGCAAATTTGGTCGACAGGATCGAACTTCTATATATAAAACTTGCAAGTAGAGATGAACAGCACAATGCAGACCAGCAACTCTATTAACTCAAATACACCCAACACTAATGATAATACTCAAGCCAGTTATTCCAATCAACCGAGCAACGATGAGAATCAAACTAAAACGACCGGGAAATTCGATGATGGAAAGTGTGCCATCTGCTTGAACTCGCCGCAAGTTGACAAATCATTCCCACCTTGCGAACACACCTTCCGCTTTGAATGTCTTGACCAGTGGTGCAATGTGAAGAACGACTGCCCCAATTGCAAACAGGAGATCCGATCTTTCCGCCACAATAATGGCAAGGAAGTGAAGCACGTTCAACTGAAAGAAAGCAATGCTGATATCGAAGTAAGCCAACTAGTTTTAACGAGTTTGAGACATTTACTAAACCTAAAGAGGAATGAAAGGGCCAAGCTTATAGCCCGCCGAGGCATGTGGCCGAATAACTGGATCGAAAATCAAATCAGAGACCTAGATGGTCAGATTGGAGTGTTAATACAGGCTCTAACTGGACAATTGGATATTTAAATTGCGGTTATCGTATAGAGTAATCTAATAAAAGGCTATCTGCTTAAGATTGACTTGGCTCCCTGCTCAACTGCTTGACTATATGACTATCTTGTAATCTTATATATATTTTGTATCTTTTTATATTTTGTGATTTATTCTTTCTTGTAAGTGACCTGAAAAATCCTAAAATCCACAAGAAAATTATAATTTTATAATTTAAAAAATTGACTAAAAATCATGAATCGAAGGGAAAATTTAGTTTAATAATTTAAACCAGTACGGTTTAAAAACTTTGAATATGGCCAAGATAAAACTATTTTTTTCTCAAATGCCGAATAGTAAAGTAAATGAGCAGAGCGCTGATAGTCAAGACAAGGATTCCTTTGAAAATAATAAAAAATCAACCGAAAGAAAAGATAAACAACCTGGCGATATAAGAAGGGATAACGATAAAAAAGGCTGGGAAATTTGATGAGGACAAGTGCACTATCTGCTTGGTTTCACCACAAGTTGACAAGTCATTCCCACCTTGCGAGCACACCTTTTGCTATGAATGCCTTGACCAGTAGTGCAATGTTAAAGACGACTGCCCCACTTGCAAACTGAATATGCCATTATTCCACCACAAGGATGGAATGGAAGTGAGGTACATTCAAGAAAAAAGAAGAAGACTCAGACAAGAAGCATGGATTCAAGTAGAAAAGTATTTGAGAGGCGAATACTCCGAAAAGAGGTGCGAATTAATTATGCGGCAATTTTATCGACGGCAACGAGCCCGACTCCTGGATAGACGTCGACGATTTAGCGGTTCCGTGAGAAACTCGGAAAGAATCGAAAATCGGATCGGAGTCCTGAAGAGTGAGATTTCAGACTTGCTTAACGCTATAAATGGCCAAATAGAGGTTGAATATGATGTCATGATATTGGGTCCCAGCAAATTTCAAGTCACATTATACAATATATGAATAAGAAAATTCTGCTAGATCTGAATAGTTATTCCGTCGCATGTTATAGATGGTTAATTCGCAAAAAAATGTAATGATATAATACTCATAATTTAACAATGTCATACTTAAATAATTAGTCGTGTTAATTTTATTTTTCTATTTCTAAAATAGGTTCTATTCGAGCATTCCTATACGGTACTTAAAACAGGTATTCGTGCATCGAACATATGACTTGACAATGGGTTCGCTGCAATTTCAAAAGTCCGAATTTCGGGTTCAATAATAAATCATTAAATCTATAACATTTAATAATTGATCGAACTGATCAAATCCCATTTTTTACAATTTAAGTACAGCGCTTGCAAATTTTAACGACTGGATGGAACTTTTCTATATAAAAAAACCTTTAGTAGAGATACAATGCAGACTGGACAGCAACTCAATGAACTCAAATCAACCCATCAGCACTGATGGTGGCAAAAAATCCATCGAGCAACGATGGCCAACCTGACGATAAGAAAAAGGGCAACGACGAGAATCCAATTAAAGCAACCGGGAAATTCGATGACGGCAAGTGTGCCATCTGCTTGAACTCGCCACAAATTGACAAGTCATTCCCGCCTTGCATCACAATAGTGCAAATCCATCGATCTCAATCCTTTCGCGATAATTTTAACCAGCAATAGGTTGTGCGTATGTAACATTTTCTATTTTACTGAACTAGAGTCTATTAGTGTACTTTGAATATTTACCGTAACTAAAAAATATCACGGGCTGCTTAAATAATTTATCCATTTTTATAAATCATTGAAACATATCGACTCAGAAGATATTACGGTATCACCTAAATATGAGTTAAGTTAATGATTAATAGGGCGTTGAAGGAAGCAATTGAATGATCTGATCGTAAACCAACTGCTTTGCTTTGCTTGAATAAAGGTGAGCTCCGTGATTCCAATCTGAGTCTTGCACCTGAATGGATGACGTTATATTACTGTACCTAATCTAGCCGCCAACCAAGCCACATCCTAATGCAAATCGGTTAAAACAAATAGTACAATGATATCATTTTAATGCTAAACTTTATCCAATTACCTTGGTGGCTACAGTCTTATCATTTGGTCCCCAGAAAATGTAAACTGGACAGGTAACTTCATCATAGACCAACCTAACACGGTATTGACATTATTAACATATTTAATTTAATGCTAGTTTTGTATACTAAAGTGCGTCATAGTTTTGAAGGAAAAAAGCGCCAGAGATGTCTGATGTGCCAGCTGGGAAATGATCGTCAATCACTGGCAATAAATTCTATAAAAACAGATATAATAAGTTAATCAACTAATCAATAAAGTTATTCAGAGAGTGAACATTTATATAACATACCAGATCCAGCCCATTGTAATTATCACTGGTGATTTGAAAAAAACGTAATTTTCGAAGTTTTGAAGTTCAAGGATGTAGCCACTAGCCGTCGTGCGTCGTAACTTTGTGAGTTTCGACGGTATATCCACGACTAGAGATGATTTCAGTCCACGGTTTTGAAAGGGCGATGCCAATTTTAAGTCATATATATTACATTAAGAATTTGTTAATGTGTCTCATCTTTCGGAGAAAAGTACAGAGAAGTTTTAAAAATTTTACTCTTGAAATAACAGTTCTTGAAAACAGTTAAATGGTTCAATACAACCACTTGAAATAAAGTGAAAAAGAAAGTGTCTTAAAAGAAGAGAGTCAATAAGTCACATATACATATAAACTCTAATTTTCATTTGAAAAAAGAAAATAGTTGCCTTAATCAGCATGAGTAATTAAACACTGGAACATCCCTGAATCAATGAAGGTTGCTGTTATGTCATGTTTTTTCACAGCATTAGCTAAATACTTGATGTATATGAAAAATGTTACATGCTTACAGATGCTGTAAAATTGAAACACAGCAGAACAACAGTATTATATTAACGTATAAATAATCTAATGCGCGTCGCATCTAAGTGATAACCTTCGTCAATTATTCTATATATAAAGTAAGTACAGTGATTATCAGTAAATAGGAGAAGGTAGGATGCTATTAATTATCCTGTCGTACACCATAGCCTTGGCTTTGTTTGAATAAATGAAGTCGTGGTGATTCCACTTGTCATCCGCCACTTGAATAGACGCCTTTAAATTGCCCACTCTATTCGCCAGCCACTCTACATCCCACATTTAAAATGTTGGATTAAATAAATAACAATATAAACAAATATAAACAACATAAATAAATGACATCTAGAAACTATGATTATTTACCGCAGGGGCTGATACCTTATCATTCGGTCCCCAGAAAATGTAAACCGGGCAAGTAACTTTATTCAAATCGTATACCAGTGGTGTAGATTGACTATAACGCGCTTGGTTACCGCCAGGACCAAAATCATAAGCTTGGAAAGTCTCACCTAACACGATTTTGACATTATGAATATATTTAAGTTAATGCTAATTTACGTCTACTAACGTGCGTTGTAGTTCTGAGCAAAAAAGGCGGCAGTCATGACTGAAGTGCCAGCTGGGAAATGACCGTCAATCACTGGCAATAAATTCTATCTTTTTACCATTTATAATTAAGTTCTTTGATTCAACAATAAAGCAGAGTTGCGTATATACCAGATCCACCCCATATAGTAACTATCACTTGTGATTTGAAAGTAATTTTGGCACAACGTTTGACGTAGAAATAGATTTGGGCCGCAATTCCTTTTCTGCCAATTGTGTTGGAGAGAAACCACTCGCTGGTACACAGTCCTACCCATCAGCCTTGAAAATGCCTAAAGGGGTAGGGTCTAAAAAGCAGAAACGGCAGAAGCAGAAACCCATGACTAAAAAGCAGAAATTATGCGGCAGAAACAGGGTCCTAAAAGGCAGAAGGCGGATTCGGCAACAAAATCCACCGTTTTGCTCGAAAGTCCACGGACTTGGCCCGGTCCATTATTTTAAAAAAATTAAAAATAAGAATTTCTGCCGAATCCGCCTTCTGCCTTTTAGGACCCTGTTTCTGCCGCATAATTTCTGCTTTTTAGTCATGGGTTTCTGCTTCTGCCGTTTCTGCTTTTTAGACCCTACCCCTTTAGGCATTTTCAAGGCTGATGGGTAGGACTGTGTACCAGCGAGTGGTTTCTCTCCAACACAATTGGCAGAAAAGGAATTGCGGCCCAAATCTATTTACTTAACCAGCATGTATAATTTAAAAAAAACTAATCATCCCTTTAAAAAAGAACAAAAAGAAGCAATTGCAGCGCCGTATACCAAAGGCATACCAAAGGTATTATAGCCTCGAGCCCATAATACCGCTTTTTTAAGTGGCATTATTTATAGGTGTATACGATATAGGATTATACCAAATTTGGATTTGCGGGTTATAAGTGTAAAACTGCTCATCATCATTCAGCAGTTCAAAGACCCTCATGAAAATATGAGAGAGAAAAAAAACGAAGGTGCTCCTACATCAGTCATTTTAAAAAAGACACTTTTTTGTTTGTATTTGTTTTTCAAAGCAATAGCTAAATACGTACAAGTATAAAATTTTATGCTTACAGATGTCATCTTTGCTTCAGGGCTAATGCTGTATCCAAATATTGAATTCAATTGCTTCGCAACAACTTCATTAAATCCATTTTTTCGCCACCAACGAACTCGGCTTGTCTTCATTCTGGAACTGTTCACATCACGACTATCATTTTTAGTTTCATTACACTGCGTGATCTCTAGTGACACAAATAAAAGCACAAATAAAATAACTAACAAACGTTGATTTATTCTTTTATTCCTTTTACTTCTGTGATCCATCATCCGCTAGTAGGTAGTAGTCTACCTATTTAAAGGGAAGGTGAAGCAGCACTGAACTTCTTTTGGGTTATCTTGGCGTGGGCTATAGTAATACAAGTCGGTCGTTCTTTCCAAGTGTTAGCACGGCCCTCTTCGTCATTATACAGGCTATACGCATTCCTATGTTTATAGAAAAACTGTAGAGTTCTATTTTGAGAAGAATTATTTAAAAGAAATCCTTCTGCGATTAAATCTGATGCAGTTGAACAGATATGCTTATACCATTCGATTCTACATATGATTTTAAAAGTTTATAAATAACGGTATATTACGTCAATTTTTGTGATAAAACCTTATAACAGTTTTCCGCCCAGTAAATGTATATTTATGAACAGATTAAGTAACCTAGCTTACTATGGTAATATCGTAGACAAGAGGTGGCGCATAGATTGCCCATAAAAAGTTTCATCGATAAGAACCGATTAATAAGGACCGAAATTGTACGCTTAAGATATGGTAATTATATTTTCAATTTATATATAGGCCTAGATTATGCATGAATCTTCCTCATAAGCACATGCAGAAGCCTGCCGTAAAGGTCCATAAGATTTCTATAAATGAATACCCCGCTATTACCCCCTCTTGCGAGTTTCTTGCTTTAACCTCGTAGAATCGTGCCGAATACCACATCAGAAAATATCAGTAGCTTTATTTTCTTTATAGAATTGTGTACTGAAATAATAACAAGGGAGTTGTCGGAATTTATTCATCACCCATACATGTTATCAAAGGAGTAAAATGATAAATGAAATTTCAATATAGATAAAAAATGACTATCCAAAAAATAATCAAATTGGCTATAGTAAAAAGTTAAGATGGAAAAATAATGAAATAGTCCAGAAATCAGTCAAAAACTGGCAGGATAATCTTAAGCGTAAAAAAATGGCTAATCCTAGGATAACTCAAGGCTGTGTGGGATATGTCCAGTATTAAAGCCGAAAGTTTAGAAAAAAGATTTGACCATAAGAGTGCTCGGGAGCCATCCAAAAATATTATATTTATATTTTAGGTTTTGGTCTTATCCCGTACTGGACAGAACTATTTTAGCCGGAGCCTTAGCTGCCGGAGCTAAAGCAAACATTATGACGTAAATTTTCGAATTCAATTCGGGATAATAACTCATGGCGATGAATACGACGGAGCAGCCCAACACAAGTGACCTACGTAACTCAACAAATTCTCTCCCATTTTATTCAAAGTGTAATTGATTAGGGCTTGACTATTGTATTTTCCCATTTCATCCACACTTATAAGTACAATCATTTTCATTGCGATCTTATTGGCAAATACAAGACAACAAGACTTAAAACTAAACTTTCAGTACTCCCGAAAAGCTGGATTAAGCGCCGTATGTTGCAGCGAGTAGATATTTCCACGAATATTACCTAGTCAAACGTCGTAACCCAAATCAGCCAAAACGAATGCTAAAAAGTTGAAATAATAAGTCAGCCAAACAACTTTGCCCCCCTAATATTCAAAGTCTTATTTGGCTATAAGTAGATGTTATCTCAATATGATCTAAAGCAGCATCTAATGGGAGAATAAGCGAAATTGCTTGGTCACTTTGTGAGTTTTAGAAAACGGTTGAATAATAAATGATTAAATATATAAAAATCAAAAATATACTGTACTTTCAATAGTTGATCAAACTGATTAAACTACATTTTTACAGATAAAGTACAGTGCAAGTGACTTGTAAATTTAATTCAGCCTAGTAGAGATTAGCAATACAATCCAGACCAGCAACTCAAATACTCAATGCACTCAAATCAACCCAGTACTGACGATGATGCACAAGCCTAGGTTTCCTTATTACCAAACTATCAACCGAGCAACGATGGTCATCAGGATAAGAAATCTCGTAAGAAACAGGACAACGATGAGAACCCAATAGAAGTGACCGGGAATTTCGATAATGGAAAGTGTGCCATCTGATTGAACTCGCCGCAAGCTGATAAATCTTCCCCGATCTAATCTTTCCGCCACTAGAATGGGACGACGAAAGTGCTGCTAATTCCATCGAAAAAAAAAAAAAATCTTCCGAGACTGACTTCCATCATTGAAGTAGCAGCAGGACCTTTCGCACTTCTGGATCTTTCCCCTTCATTTACAGAAACCTTTATTCTAACGGGAAAAGAGGCTACGAGAACCGAGTTTATGCGTCGTCGAATACGACCACGACGGTCGAGTGCAAGGATCGAAAGTTAGATCGCTGTTCTGACTAGTGAGATAGAAGAATAGTGGCAAGCATCGAATGAACCATTTGAAGTCAATGGTCGATGATCAATTCAAGCTATCATCAACTTTAAATATATCAAAAGTATTAATTTAATGATCAGTGGTTTCCGACAACGAACGCATCACACCACTTGCAGCATAAATGTGCAAATACAACATTCCATGAATGCTTTCGTGATAGTTTTAACCAGCAATAGGTTGTGCGTATGTGACATTTTCTAATTTATTGAAATTAAATATTTTCCGTAACTAAAAAATAACACGGGTTACTTCAATAATTTAGTCATTTTTATAAATAATTGAAACATATGGACTCAAGATACTACGGCATCACCTTACTATGAGTTAAGTTACTGATTAATAAGGTGTTAAAGGAAGCAATTGAATGATCTGATCGTAAATCAACTGCTTTGCTTTGCTTGAATAAAGGTGAGCACCGTGATTCCAATCTGAGTCTTGCACCTGGATGGATGGCTTAAGATTACCTAGCCTAGCCGCCAACCAAGCCACATCCTAATCGATTTTTTTAAATGTAAATCGGTTTTTAAAATCATTAAAAAAGTATAATTTAAATGTCAAATTTTGTTCAATTACCTTGGGGGCTGCAGTCTTATCGTTTGGTCCCCAGAAAATGTAAACTGGACAGGTAACTTTACTCAAATCGTAGACCAATGGTGTAGATTGACCATAACGCGCTTGGTTACCGCCAGGACCAAAATCGTAAGCTTGGAAAGTCTCACCTGACACGATATTAACATGATCAATAATTAAATATATATTTTAAAATTATACTTAATTTAGTACTACTGACGTGCGTTGTAGTTTTGAGCAAAAAAAGCGACAGACATGACTGAAGTGCCAGCTGGAAAATGACCGTCAATCACTGGCAATAAATTCTATTTAAAAAACCGTTGATAACAAAGTCAAAACTTATTGAAAAATAAAGCAGAAACATGTATATAACGTACCAGATCCAGCCCATTGTAACCGTCATTGGTGATTTGAAAAACGTAATTTTGGCATAATGTTTGACGTAAGAATAGATTTGGGCCGCAATTCCTTTTCTGCCAATTGTGTTGGAGAGAATCCACTGGTTCGTACACAGTCGTACCAATCAACCTATAAAATGCCTGCAGATAAACAAATAAACCCTTAATCGATTAGAAAAGAAATATTCAGCTTTAATAGACGTTTCTTTATAATAGCGTTCCGTACCACAATTTGGTTCACAAAGGGAGCTTGATAACCATAGGCGGCGACTTATGGGGGGCAACGGGGCTGGAGCACCCTTCGGAAATTTTTGAGAGGGGCGGAGCCCCTCTTGGAATTTTCATCACTTAATTTTTTTTTTATTTGATTCAGCTATGTTAAGTTTATTTTTCAATAGTAAATGGTTGCTGAAAGTTATTTATTTATGTCTAATTTTTGTCATCTTGTAATAGGAACTCCAAAGCATTGTAAACAAAACTGTAAAGGCCAATAGCGAGTCTGTGATTTTCTTTTAAAAGTGGTAAGCAAATAAAATGTCAAAGCAGAGGCCCATTACAGCTTTCTTTTGCCGTCGTAGTGATGACCAAGAGCAGGAAAGTCATAATAGGCTAAACGAAGAACTCGAAGTTACTCGACCAGTTCAAGAGAAATTGGCGTCACGAAATGTGGTAGATGAAAGAGATACTAGCCGGTCATATCAACCACATTGGAGTGCGAAACTCTTGTGGATAAAATAATATGACTCTCAACTGGAAAATAGGTTTGGCTCAACATGTCAAATGACAAGTAAAAGTAAACTGTTGCTTCCAACTGGCCCCAATAGTGAAAAAGCGATTACTGCCTGTGTTAAAGAGGGATTTTCAAACTGGAGGAAAGATCTTGAAAAACTCACTCATAATGAAAAATCTGCCTGTTATAAGGCCGCTACTCAAGGCAATCTTTCTCTCTCTAATGACTAATCCCAACTCATCGGTGAGTTCAAGTATCAATTCGGGAGCTAAGCAACTTCTTATCGATGCGCGGACTGCATTATCAGCTCATTAAAGTAAAAGAATTATTCTCGACATTAAAGTTCATTGGAATGCAAGGTTTTTGTATCGCCATAACGTTTTTGGTAACAAGACGGTGCGTTAGGTTTATAACATCAGTATAGGAAAAGTATCGAAGTAATGAATCGTTACTTTTTTCCGTTACCGATATATTTTTAAAGCTTTTGATGAAGTTCAATACCGGGCTAACAGCTAGCGCGTCAACCAAACGACTTTTTACTTTGAGTGGACGTGTTTTTTTCTCCGACATTAATCATCCTGAGTTATAGCCAACTCGAAATGCTTCTGTTTCTGAAGTCCAAGTGTTCAACAAGCTATATTTATATATTTTAAGCTTATTCTTTCTTCATCCGACTATTTTCTTTCCAATAACACTAAATTTAACAGAGATAACAAATTTTAAATTAAATGAGTGGTTTAAAAAGTAATGGAAAGTGTCGAATTATCGGTAACGTCGTTACTTTTTATATTCGATAATGATATCAGTAATGGCTTTACACTTTAACCGACTATTGGTATCGACAACGGCGTTACCGTGAAAAAGTAACGATTAAGAACCCTGTCAATCTGAAATTGATCATGCTAAAGAATCCGACGAGGACTCATTCCCATTCTTTCAGAGTTTTTCTAATTGATTCGTCTAGTATTATGTATGCAAGTTACAACTTGTACTGCGGAGCGTTGCTTTTCCGCTTTGATATGGCTGTAAACCTATCTGCGCTCTACTATGTCCCAGGAACGACTGAACCATATGGCAATTTTAAACTGCTACCCAGAAGAAGTCTAAAATTTAGATTTTCCTGCCATTATAAATGAATACATTCAAAAAAGTTTGCCTCAATACTTTAGCATCGCATTTATCAGAATTGGTTGTATAAAATACATTGTGTATGATTCAAGTGTAAAATCTATATCCCTATAAAGAACCACGTTAAAAAAATTTGAGCCCCTCTTGGAAAAACTGGAAGTCGCCGCCTATGTTGATAACGGATGATCGTCTGAGAATTGCCGTTGGCTGTAGCTGGAGCTAAGGCGAACATGACGTCAATTTTTGCATTCAATTCCGTGTGATAGGTCATGGCGATAAAAAAAACTGTACTGCCCATTGAGTGACCCACGTAACTTAACGAGCTAGCACCGTTCACACTTAAAATGTAATTGATGCATGCTGGAATGTCGTATTTACCCATCTCGTCCGGACTATGTAAATAAAAAAAAAAAGTGTTACCAATAGTCTTTGATTCAAAAAGTATAAATCTATGGAAATTTTAAACTAACGAAAAATTCCAATAGTCTTGGTTGGCTGGATTTAGGGTCATGTGTGCTCTTGAGTAGGTGTTCCCGCGTATGTTACCCAACCAGACGTCGTAACCCAAATCAGCCAAAACAAACGCTTTACAAATATGGAATGAGGAAGTCGGTCGATTTTTTTATATACCAGTTATTAAATCAGTTGTATACCTAGTGCAAGATCAGAAGGAAGAATGAGCCAAACTGCATCTGTGTTTAGTAATCCGTGTTGGAGAAAGACGGGCCTTCTCTTTATGGTGGAATTACTGGATTGGGATTTCCTGTAGGGGATGCGGTGAAGTTCAAGGATGTAGCCGTCATCCGTCGTCACTTTATGAGATTCGACGGTATATCCACGGCTAGAAATGATTTCAGTCTATGGTTTTAAAGTGGGGCTTCAATGTAATAAGTCATAATACATTGAGAATTTAGTATATAACCATATAAAGTGCCTCATTCGAAAAGTACAGATTATAATCAAATAACAGTCCTTGAAAACAGCTAATAAGGTAAATACCCCCACTTAAATTAAGAGAAAATCATATAATAGTAATAAGATCTCATTGAATAAGATCTCATTTGAAAAACGAAAATAGTTGCCTTAACCAGTATTTATGATTTTTAAAAATGAACCATCGCTGTTAAAAAGGGGTTGGGATATCAAAGGTTTAAACCCTTGAAAACCGTTCATCCCATGTCAGGGATTTTTACCTTTGAATTTCAAAGGTTAAAATCCCGGTGAGGTATATACGAAAGGTATACCCGTTGCTTAAAGCTCATAATACCGCTTTAAAAAAAAAAAAAGTTGCATTATTTTATAGGTGCATAGGCAATAGGGTTATACCAAATATGGATTTGCGGGTTACAGTCGTTACAACTGCATATCTCATTCAGCAGTTCAAAGACCTCCATAAAAATATGAGGAAAACTAAAATAAAAATTGAAGGTTGCTGCCAATTTTTTTCAGTTTTTCAAAGCAATAGTTAAATACTTTATGTATACAAAAAAATTTATATGCTTACAGATGTCATCTTTGCTTCAGGGCTAACATTGTATCCAAATATTGAATTCAATTGTTTCGTAATAGATTTATTACTAAATCCATTTTTTTGCCACCAACGAACTCGGTTCGTCTTACTCTTTATCCCGGTACTTTTTACATCACGACTATCATTCTTAATATCACACTTCGTGAGCTCTAGTGACACAAATAAAAGCACAAATAAAATAACAAATAAACGCTGATTTATTCCTTTATTCATTTTACTACTGTAATCCACCATCCACTAGTAGGTAGTAGCATACCTATTTAAAGAGAAGACGAAGCAGCACTGAACTTCTTCTGGGTTATCTTGGCAAGGGCTATAGTACAGGTCGGTCGTTCTTTCCAAATTTTAGCAAGGTCCTCTTTGTCATTATAGATTCTATATGCATTCGCTCGTTAAGAATGCAAGAAATGAGCTGCAGGGTTCTAGTTTTTTAAGGAGAGCTATCTTAGAAATCTATCAACGATTTAATTTGATTGAGAGAAAGAGTTGAACAGATATGCTAATACAACTTGATACTACATATTATTTTTCTAATTTGAATAAAACAGCAGTATACTTGGTAAATTTGCGTAAAAAACACCTGCTGGGCTAATACTTAGCCTTTTAACAGTTTTCCGCCCAGAAAATGTAGATTTATCAACAGCTAGGTAACCTAGCTTACTAATAATTGTACGCTTGATAAAGCCTTGCCCCTGACATGTTATTGACATTGTAATAATATTTATAATTTGTGCGTAGATGCATACAGTAAATCTGTCTTCGGAGCACAGAAGGCTGCCGTAAAGGTAACAAAGATAAAGCTCTTTAAGTGGATCGCCCTGTCGAGTTTCTGGCTTTCTGGTGACGGTGATTTAGAAATATGGTTTCCGTTGATATCATCTACAAATATGACCAAGATAAAACACACTTCACTTAAATGCAGAAAAGGTAAGCAAATGAGCAAACCACTTTTGGCCAAGATCAAGATTCTTTTGCAAATAATCAACAATCAACCGAAAAAAACAAAAAAACATGATCAACCTGGCGATATAAGAAGGGACAACGACACAATAAAAAAGACTGGGAAATCTGATGAATGATCACACGAAGTGTGCTATCTGCTTGGTTTCACCATAAGTTGGCAAATCATTTCCGCCTTGTGAACATATCTTCTGCTTTGAATGTCCCGAACAGTGGTGCAACCTTAAGAAAGACTGTCCCACTTGCAAACAGGAGATCCGATCTTTCTGCTACAAGTATGGGACGGAAATGATGAAGCATGTTCCGCCGAAAGAAGAAAATCTTCCTAGATGAGTTATTATCATCGAAGCAGTAGATCTTTTCGGAATTGCTCAGCTTTTAAGGTCATATACGAATACGGTAATTCTTTTGCGGCAAAAAGAGGCTAAGATGAGATACGAGCTTATTAACCGCCGAGCTCTACGGTCGAATGCATGGATCGAAAGTGAAATCATAGTCCTCCCTAGTGAGATAGAAGAGTTGCGGCAGGTTATTTGGACCACTTGGACGGATATTTAGAGCATAAATGGAAGAAGACTTTTGAATCTAAAGAATGTTATAAATAACCCACACAGCACCGAGTTATCCTAGGATTAGCCAATTTTTATATTTTACGCTTAAGATTATCCTGCCAGTTTTTGACTAATTTCTTGACTACTGCATTATTTTTTTCATCTTATATTTTTACTACAGTCACTTTGATCATTTTTGTATATTTTATTTTTATTTATTTTGAGATTTTATGTTATCATTTTACTCCTTTGATTTATATGATTTTTGAATAATCTATAATTGTTTAGATTGTATTTCTATTATGGAATACCATTTAGAGTGAGTGAATTGGGGATTCACAACGCAATTGCAGGTCCCCAGAGACTAATCCTGGTAGCATCGTTGAAGCACAACTTTTATGTCTGGGAAAAAAGCAAATGCTTCGGCGCGGATCGAACTCGAGATCTCAGATCAAGAGTCGTATGCTCTATCCACTACACCATGGCGGTTTCTTTTACAGGTAGATAGTGGCATTATAAATGGGAGTAGAGAGAGAGAGAAAGCATTTCCCTCCATAAAATCTACAGTTAGACGGTTACTGTTCTATAGAACTCGACGAGGTACACACACTTAATTGGGTTGTCCAGCTCCCCACTCTAGTGGCGCATAGGAACAGCACTCGTCTCCCATCACGAAGGTCTCAGGTTCAAATCTCAGCAACATCCAGAAGGTAAGAATAATCGTTGGTTAATATACTTCAGTCAATGTAATGAGTTCAATATGTACATGTGAGTCGTGGGTGAGTGGTAGCCAAGGAGAGAATGAGAAATAACTTTTAAATCGAATAGGAATAAATTATTATTAAAAATTTACAAGATTATGCCTATATAGTCAACTCAACGGGCAAACCTCATTAAAATTTCCCAATTAAAATACAAATATCGATTGTCTTTAAGTTATTATTCTGGAGTTTAAAAAAAAATAACCTAAGGATATCCCGGTGCTGTGTGGGAAATAGTTTACTCAAATTTTTTGAAAAAAATAATCAATCATTTTCATTTATTTATTTAAAAAATACAAATATTAACACAGTGTTTCTGGCAATAATGCTTTCGCAATCATATTACTCAGGGAATATTGGTATGAAAATACTTAATTCTAATTTCCTTTATTCGCGGAAAGGATCGAAATCGGATCAGATTTCTGAATAGCAAGATATTAGACTTGCGCAAGGCTTTGAATGAAAAAAAGGGTTGAATATTATGTCACATAATTGGGTCCCAATAATTTTCAAGTTACATTATTCAATACATGATTAAGATAATTCTGCTAGATCGGAATAGTTATTCCGTCGCAAAAAAAATTATTTACGGCAGCTACTCATAAATTAAAGAACTGTATACCTTACTAACAAGTCTACGCAATTTTATAATTAAATTTAATTAGTCGCACCATTAGTCAATACACACTTTTGAATTATTATTCCAACATTCGTTAATTTTAATTTTAGAGCTATACATTTTTGGTAGAATTGCTGATAATAAATTGTTAGGATGATCAAACTTATATTTTTACGATGAAGTACTGCGCAAGTGGCTAGCAAATTTGGTCGAATGGGAAAAAAGGAAAGAAATGCAATTTTTTTTTCAAACATCTCACGTACTGTACGTCAAGATCGACGTATAATGTTTATTCCCAAATTGCAGACTTTTAAAAATTTAGATATTTTTAAAAATGTCAATCGTTGATGACCAACTCAAAATATTACGTTGAGCTACGATAATGATTAATAAGGTGTCGAAGGAAGCAATTGAATGATCTGATCGTAAACCAACTGCTTTGCTTTGCTTGAATAAAGGTGAGCTCCGTGATTCCAATCTGAGTCTTGCACCTGGATAGATGACTTAAGATTACCTAACCTAGCCGCCAACCAAGCCACGTCCTAATCGGTTTTTTAAATAATTAAAAAAGGCATTTAAATGTCAAATTTTGTTCAATTACCTTGGGGGCTGCAGTCTTATCGTTTGGTCCCCAGAAAATGTAAACTGGACAGGTAACTTTACTCAAATCGTAGACCAATGGTGTAGATTGACCATAACGCGCTTGGTTACCGCCAGGACCAAAATCGTAAGCTTGGAAAGTCTCACCTAACACGATTTTGACATTATGAATATATTAGAGTTAATGCTAATTTATGTCTACTAACGTGCATTGTAGTTCTGAAGAAAAAAGGCGCCAGCCATGACTGAAGTGCCAGCTGGGAAATGACCGTCAATCACTGGCAATAAATTCTATAAAAACCGATATAATAAGTTAATTAACTAATCGATAAAGTTGTATTCAAAGAGTGAACATGTATATAACATACCGGATCCAGTCCATTGTAACTATCACTGGTGATTTGAAAAACGTAATTTTGGCATAATGTTTGACGTAAGAATAGATTTGGGCCGCAATTCCTTTTCTGCCAATTATGTTGGGGAGAATCTACTGGTTCGTACACAGTCGTCCCAATCAACCTATAAAACGCCTGTAGGTATACAACTCAACCCTTAATCGGTTTGAAAAGAAATAACCAGCATTAATAGACGTTTCTTTATAATAGCGTTCCGTACCACAATTTGGTTCACAAAGGGAGCTTGATAACGGATGATCGTCTGAGAATTGCCGTTGGCTGTAGCTGGAGCTAAGGCGAACATGACGTCAATTTTTGAATTCAGTTCCGTATGATAGGTCAAGGCGATAAAAAAAACTGTGCAGCCCATTGAGTGACCCACGTAACTTAACGAGCTAGCACCGTTCACACTTAAAACGTAATTGATGCATGCCGGAATGTCGTATTTACCCATCTCGTCCGGACTGTATCAATCAAAAATCATTCCCAATTAACTTTTATTGAAAAGGTATAGATTTATGGGTATTTTTGACTTACGAAAAATTCCAATAGTCTTGATTCGCTGGATTAAGGGTCGTGTGTGCTCTTGAGTAGGTGTTTCCACGGATGTTACCTAACCAGACGTCGTAACCCAAATCGGCAAGAACGAAAGCTATAAATTTGGAATGAGGAAGTCAATCAATTTTTTAAATACCATTCATTTATAAAAAAAAGTCGTAAATTTACCTAATGCATGGTCCGAAGGAAGAATGAGCCAAACTGCATCCGTATTTAGGAATCCGTGCTGTAGGAAGATTGGTCTTCTCTTTATGGTGGAATTACTGGATTGGGATTTCCCGTATGGGATGCGGTGAAGTTCAAGGATGTAGCCGTCCTCCGTCGTCACTTTATGAGATTCGACGGTATATCCACGGCTAGAAATAATTTCAGTCTACGGTTTTGAAATGAGAATGCCAATTTTCATTAGCAAAAAGAAAATAGTTGCCTTAACCAGCATTATGTGCAATTAAAAAATGAATCACTAATGAAGGTTGCTGCTCTGTTCAGTTCTGTTTTTTTATTGTTGTTTTGGTTTTTCAAAGCAATAACTAAATACTTGAAATGTATACGAAAATTCCAAACCTTTTTTTAAAACAGTGATCCCTTTCAAAAATAACAAAAAGAAACAATACAGTGTTGTATACGAAAGGAATACCCGTTGCTTCAAGCATATCGATTTGCGGGTTACAGTCGTTACAACTGCACATCTCATTCAGCAGTTCAAAGACCTCTATAAAAATATGAGGAAAACTAAAATAAAAATTAAAGGTTGCTGCCAATTTTTTTTCAGTTTTTCAAAAGCATAGCTAAATACTTTATGTATACAAAAAAAATTTATATGCTTACAGATGTCATCTTTGCTTCAGGGCTAACATTGTATCCAAATATTGAATTCAATTGCTTCGTAACAATTTCATTAAATCCATTTTTTCGGCAATAATGAACTCGGTTCGTCTTCATTCTGGAACGGTTCACATCACGACTATCATTATTGATGTTACACTTCGTGAGCTGTAGTGACACAAATAAAAGCACAAATAAAATACCGGTAAGAAACAAACGCTGATTTGTTCCTTTATTCATTTTACTACTGTAATCCTCTATCCACCAGTGGTTATTACCTATTTAAAGGAAATATGAAGCAGCACTGAGCTTCTGGATTATCTTGACGAGAACTTTAGGAGCAAGTCGATCGTTTTTTCAAAGTTTTAGCACGGCCCTCTTCGCCATTATATAGTCAATACGCATTGGCTCGTTAAGAATGCAAGAGAAGAGCTGCAGGGTTCTAGTCTTTTAAGAAGAACTATCTAAATCTTAAAGGAATCCATCAACGGTTATATCTAATAGAGTTGAACAGGTATGCTAATACAACTTGATACTACATATAATTTTTAAAGTTTATAAAATAGCAGTATATTACATACATTTGCGTGATAGAAACACCTTCTGGGTCAATACTGATGATAACGTTTTCCGCCCAGTCACCCAGAAAGCGTAGATTTATCAGAATGTTATAGAGTTATCAACACCTAGCTTCCTAATATCGTAGACCAGAGGTGGCGCATAGATTGCCCATAAAAGGTTTCATCGATAAGAACCGATTGTTAAGGACCGAAATTATGCGCTTGAGAAAGCCTCGCCGCTGACATGTTACTGGCATTGTAATTATATTTTTAATTTATGCTTAGATGAATAATTTATCTGCCTTCGGAGCACAGAAGGCTGCCGTAAAGGTAATTAAGATTAAGCTCTTTAAGTGGATCGCCTTGTCGAGTTTCTGGCTCTATCCTCGTATTTTCGTGCAAAATATCGCATGGGAAAACATCAATAATAGCTCTCTATTCTCTATAGAAAAAAAAATTTTGAACTGAAATAACAACAAGGAAGTTATCGGAATTTCTTCATCACCCCCGAGCAGTCACAGTGCCTCGAGAAACTGGATTTCACAGAGTTGTAAAACTAGACCGGCGGGGAAAAAACGCGTTTTTAAACTCCGTTTAAAAAATCTTTATTTGCCTCTTTTACCGTCTTACAACCGTCATTTTCTTTTAAAATAACGGACAACAGTTTTTGGTATCTGTGGTGAAGAAATCAGAAATGGATATGAATTCTCGGTCAATAACCCATCGGGTCACCTGTCCCATACCCCGTACGGAAACGCACCGAAAGGCCTCGGGGACCATACCGTACCGACCAAAAAAAAAAAAAAAAATTTAGACAACAATTATCTTTCTATATTCTAACCACTTCGGGAGAGCTTGTGGTCTAGTGGATGCGGCGTGCGCTTTCAATAGCCAGGGTTCGATTCCTGCTTGGATTTGAATTTTTTTTTTTTTTTTTCAACAATATGTTTCAACTGAATCAGCTTTAAAACAAATTTAGACGAAGGCAAATTGATCAACAAAACAGCCGGCAAAATGGTGGTGAAATCGGCCGGGAAACTGGTCGGTTTGATAGGGCCTGCGGTCAGCAAATAAGTCGGTTAAGAAACCGATAAACACAGCGGTTCAATCTCATAGTCGTTAATGCAACAGGCAAAAGGGTTGAACGGATCGGGTCTGAACGATTTTACTCAATATTGTTTGACCAAATAAAAAGGGTATCTGTGGAACCATTTTCTTTTTTCAAGACGAAGATCATTCAATTCTGTTGTGGTTTACCTGATTTATCGCCGACCATAAACAAAACCGATACACAGATAGGCTATATATATTATTAAAACGCTTTACTATTTTTGAATAAATTAATGAGGAGTAGAAGGTAAAAGTTGAATGATCTGATCGTAAACCAATTGTTTGGCTTTTTTTGAGAAAACAAAAGCCAGATGATTCCATTCGGGATCTTGCACCTTGTTAGATGACTTGAGGTTCCCCAATCTAGCAGCCAACCAAGCTACGTCCTGGATATATATAATAGAATTTTAAAAAAAAGTTATTGTAATTATTTACACACCAATGTATTTAGGGTATTTGATGTACCTTGGGAGCAACAATCTTATCATTTTCTCCCCAGAAAATATAAACCGGACAAGTAACTTTACTCAAATCGTAGACCAGTGGTGTAGATTGACCATAACGAACTTGGTTTTCAGCAGGACCGAAATCGTATGCTTGAAATGTTGGGCCTAGATATAGAGGGGTGTGCATGACGATGAGTTCTACTTGATACATAATATATAAAATACTAACGAGCAATGTAGTTCTGAAAGATGAAGGCAACTGTCATAATTGATGTTCCTGATGGGAAATGTCCGTCAATCACCGGCAAGAAATTCTATGTGGAAAAGTGAAAACATTCGACATATACAGTACATATAGGTGTATAAACGCAAATAATGATGTAGCCTTAATATATACCAAGTCCAATCCTTTGTAGCTATCGCCAGCGAGACGGAAGGCTTCATTGTAGCAGAAACTGTAGCGGAAGAGCATGTTTGGGCCACAGAAACTTTTCTGCAAATTTTGGTAAAAGGAATCCACCGGACGGACAACGGTCGTTCCAATCAATTTGTGAAATGCCTTTAATATTAAATAATATAGTATAAATGCTCACCAATATCTAACACATAATAAGTGTTCCAATGCGACTCATACCATAGCAGGATTAAGAAAAGGTGCTCGGATGCGAATGTCTGTCTTCGCATGACCATTGGCAGCTCCTGGAGCTAGGGCGAACATGACGTCAATTTTCGAATTCAATTCCGGGTGATAAGTCATAGCGATGAATAAGACGGCGCAGCCCATAGAGTGGCCTACGTAACTCAACGAATTCTCTCCCGTTTTACTCAAAATGTAATTGATTGCAGCTGGAATATCGTACTTGCCGATCTCATCAACACTTAAAATATTAAAATTACAATATTCTTATGGACACCTGTGAAAGAAAAACCAGACTTTAAACTAAACTAACGAGAAATTCCAGAACTCCTGAAAAGCTGGATTATGGGTCGTATGCTGCAGCGAGTAGGTATTTCCACGGGAATTACCCAGCCAAACGTCGTAACCCAAATCAGCCAAAACGAATGCTAAAAAAGGAAGGAGTTGAAATAAGTCAGCCATACAGTTTGTTTGTTTGTTTGTTTGTTTTTTTTTTTTTTAAATAAAATGTATATTCTTTTAATATTAGCAGTTGTTATTTCCATCTTACCCAAAGCAACATCTGATGGGAGAATAAGCCAAACGGCATCTGAGCATAAAAATCCGTGTTGGAGGAATACGGCTCTTCTCTTTAAGTTGGGAACATTACTGGATTGGCTTTTCCCGTGAGGAATGCGGTGAAGTTCAAGGATGTAGCCGTCATCCGTAGTCACTTTGTGAATTTCAACGGGATATCCACGACTAGAAATAATTTGATTCTGCAATAATTTAAAAAACAGAGAAGGTTTAGCGGGGTAAAAGCAATAAAAGCAGTTTCCTTAATTTGATTCCGGTCAAAACTACCTTGGCAAACGAACACGATTAATATAAAAACTAATTGGAACGGAAAATTCGTCGTATTTGTGTTGATTGCATAAAAAATACAGAATGATCGTATGCTAATAGATTCTTTTAGAAAAACAAAGAAAACTGATATGATATGAAAATCACCTACTGATGGTATTCTTGCTTCAGGACTGATGTCGTTATGAAATATTGATGAAATCCTCTGTTTTATACCATCAATTAGACCTCCGTACACTTTTTTCCACCATCGAACTTGACTGTCATGGTTATTACCATTTAAAGGACGGTGACCATCTTCACTTCTCGTTATTTTTATAACTGACAAACACAAAATAAATGCAAAAAACAGGGTAGGCCTATTGGAATGCGTCATTTCCATCAATCTGTGGTTTCGTCTTTTCAATTTTAACCGCTCTTAACTATTTACTGTACATATGCACAACTACAGGTATCTTTATTTAGAGCAGATGGGGAACTAAACCTGTGCTGATGATTCTTGATTTAGGTACTACCTGATTGAAACGCGTCCTACATGGCTACATCAAGATCCCAATCATTTCAAGTTTTTGTATTTTAACGAATTCAATGGGATATCCACGAATGGAAATAATGTTATTCTACAACAATGTAAAATATTATTCAATTATTCAATGATTTGTATAAACATGTTTCTCCATCACACCAAAATAAAAGGTCACTGGCAACTTGATGAAAACTAACGGTGTATTTACAAGTTTCTGACCGCGCAAAAAACTTAACTGCAAAATTGCTTCTGATTGGAGTAGTTTCATATCTGAAATAGGGATGTTCTGAAATAGGGAAAAATAATCGTATATTAGCCTGCCAATTAGATTTTGCATGCTTTAAAAATAAAATAATAACTCGGACCTGATTTCATTGGAGCACTGAATACTTCTTTAGCGGGTTTAACCCCATTTGAATGAAGCTCTCTTTTCTTTCAAGAGCTATTAACAGATAATTAATAAGTATGTTTTCGAATACGAGAGAGAAAGAGAAAAAAGCTCGCTTGCTATTCAGTCACATTAACCGTATATCAGTGTGCGTGGTCGCCGGTTTTGGCCTTATCCGGCACCGGGCGGAACCCTCACAAAGTCGGGTTCTTTTTATTGTACGCTCATATAATAATGCATACTTTTAAAGAAATTGAAAGGGTTTACTTAGCTATTATAAATAATGCAGCAATGAGAGTTGTTGGGAAAACGCGTTTTATTATTTTTATAAATAATTTAATGAGGTGTCGAAGGCAGAAGTTGAATGATCTGATCGTAGACCAATTGTTTAGCTTTGTTTGAGTAAAGGTGAGCTCCATGATTCCATTGGGGATCTTGCACCTTGTTAGATGACTTGAGGTTACCCAATCTAGCAGCCAACCAAGCCACGTCCTGTATTTATGAATTAAAAGTACTCTTTTATTTGCAGATTACTATTTATACATTATAAATACCTTAGGGGCTACAGCCTTATCATTTTCACCCCAAAAAATGTAGACCGGACAAGTAACTTTACTCAAATCGTAGACCAATGGTGTAGATTGACCATAACGCGCTTGGTTTCCAGCAGGGCCAAAATCGTAGGCTTGAAAAGTTTGACCTGACATGAATAGTTGAGATGGGTGTCTTAATGTGACCACATATAAAAAGATAATATACTAACGAGCATTGTAGTTCTGGGCGAAAAAGGCTGCTGTCATAAGTGACGTACCAGATGGGAAATGTCCGTCAATCACAGGTAGCAAATTCTATTCAATAATAACGAAACAATCAATCAAAACATTCGAAACATTCAATTTCGAAAAAAAAGTATTATGATGTATACCAGATCCATTCCTTTGTAGCTATCACTGGTAATTTGAAAGACTGTATTTTGGCAAAAACTGTAGCGGAAGAGCATATTGGGACCGCAAAACTGTTTCTGCAAGTTGTGATAAAATGAATCCACCGGTTGGTAAACAGTTGTTCCGATCAATTTGTAAAAGGGCTATTGGATCATAGAACGGATGATAAACAATAACATAGTGACATAACTTTAAGTTCTAACTGACCAAAATAAGATCAACTAAAGGTGCTTGAAAACGGATGGTAGTCTTGGAATTCCCATTAGCAGTTGCCGGAGCCAAGGCGAACATGACATCAATTTTCGAATTCAGTTCTGGGTGATACGTCATGGCAATGAAGAAGACTGAACAACCCATTGAGTGGCCAACGAAACTCAATGAACTCTCACCCGTTGTACTCAAAATATAGTTGATGGCAGCTGGAATGTCATACTTTCCCATTTCATCCACACTATTTTAAAATGTATTCAAAGCATAATTTTCATCATAATTGATCATAGCTGTATCTGTATAAAATCTATTTTTAAAAAACGATTCCTCTATATAAATCAAAGGTAGACTAACGAGAAATTCCAGTATTCCTGAAAAGCTGGATTAAGCGTCGCATGTTGCCGCGAGTAGGTATTACCGCGGATGTTACCCAACCAAACGTCGTAACCCAAATCAGCCAAAACGAACGCTACAAATTTGTAATAAAGAAGTCAATCAACTTTTGGGAAATAATTGTCTTTCAATCAACTGTTATCATTTCATACCTAACGCAAGATCGGATGGGAGAATAAGCCAAGCGGCATCTGTGGCTAGAAATCCGTGTTGGAGGAAGACGGCTCTTCTCTTTATGTTGGGATCATTAATGGATTGGCTTTTCCCGTGGGGAATGCGGTGAATTTCGAGGATGTAGCCATCATCCGTTGTCACTTTGTGAATTTCGACGGGATATCCACGACTAGAAATGATTTGATTCTGTAATAATTTTTTTCAAAAATAAGATTTACATTCAGGAATCTAAATCGAGAAAATCTCATCTATTCACGGTCAATGAACTTTCTAAAATTAAACATTCACACTTAAAGAGGTCCATAACTTTTGAAATGGCTTTGAGATGCCGCACAAAAACTTGTTGTAAAAAATCCCGTTAACTCGTCTTGATAATATGATTTATTTAAAACAATACAGAAGTAAGCTGATATAATACGTACTGATGTTATTCTTGCTTCTGGGCTGATTTTGTAAGAGAATAAAGATGAAATCCACTGTTTAATAGTATCAAATAGACCACCGTACACTATTTTCCACCATCGAACTTGACTGTTATCTCTATCGCGATTTTTCAAATGGTGACCGTCATCACCTCTCGTAACCTCTAAGAGTGACAAACACAAAAGCGTAAAAAGCAGTACAGAATACGTCGTTTTCATTAAACTACTGTTTCTTTCGTTCATTTTGATGCTGATCTTAACCATATAGGATGTATATGTATCCACAACTATCTCTATGTAAAGAAGATGGGGCACTAAATTTCTACTACTGGTTCTGGATTTACCACCTGAACAGTGTCCTATATCAAGAGATTCAATCATTTCAAGTTTTTTAAACCTTCGTTTGTATATGAGAAGAGATTATTGTCACAAGAATGCAGTGGTACCAGGCTATCAGCGTGGAACACGCGTCATAAAATATGTAGGAATAATGGCAACAAGATCAATTTTAAATTATTACAAATCAGTTAAGTTCGAGCTCTATATGTGATTGGTGACTTGCTATTAAAATTTGACCTAATATTGTGGATACCATGGTGATGGATAGTGTTTACATATCGTGGCCAAATGAAGTTACACTGGACTTAGGCACTTGAATGATTCATGTAATGTTTCTCTATCATATAAGCTTTTTTAGACATAATTTCATAGGAATTTAAAAATAACTATTGAATAATGAAAATGATTAATACCAATAATGGGATCCATCAATGATGGGGCTTGAAAGCGAATGCTTTTCTTTGAATAACCAATGTTGGCAGTTGCCGGAGCTAAAGCAAAAAAGACGTCAATTTTTCGAATTTAGTTCAGAATGATATGTCATGGCAATAAAGTACTCTGACTAGTCACATTCCAAACGTAATTTATGCACGCTGGAATGCCCTTTCCTATCTCATCCGCACTAGGAACATTTGTTTTAAAATGTTAATCAATTCTTTTTAAAAATAAAATTTAAAATAAGCACACCAACAAAAAATGTCAGTGGTCTTGATAGGCTGAATTAAGCTTTGTATTGCTGCCTTGGGTCCGTACGGGAGAGGGGCCCGCACAGCTATAACATACGCAAAATCTTATCATTTTTCAGCTAATATTTTAATGACATTGCATTTTTTAAAGCAATCAGTGGTAATAAGTCGAAAAAATATTCCGGCTGCCGACGAAATTTATTCTGGCTCCTACTGTCTAACTACTTTACGAGATCCAATCGTTTTATTTTTCAAAACCTTTATTTAGGTAAGAAGACATTATCGAGACATTATTAAATGACGTATAAAAGAAAAATAGTCACTTATATGATTTAAAATAATGTATTTAAGAATTCTTCAGTTAATAAATATACAAGGAAGGGAGATGAAGCGTTATAAATTGTACCGGTATTACGGTATTAATCATGATTCAAGTCAACCCGTTTGATTGATAAAACGTGTCCTCCTTTTAAGTAATAAATGACTTCCTGGCTTCACAATCGATCAAAACCGGCTTTGGTCATTCCTAGGCTATATATGCTGTAACACAGGAATGTTTGAAACAAAAACCTGTATTTGACCTATGGAGCGAGGTCAATGACATCACAAATCAGACATAATTTTGTTATGCGTTCTTAAAAACGTTTTAAAACTGTTAAATAATTTAATATGGTGTTGATGGAAGTAATTCCATAATTCTATCATAGACCAGTCGTTTTGCGTCTTTTGAATAAAGATGAGCTCCATGATTCCAATCCGGATCTTGAACTTGATTAGATGATTTTAGGTTACCCAATTTCCCAGCCAACCAGGCCACATCCTATGTAAAACATACATATTATTTTTTTGGCTTTATTATCTGTTCCTTTTTTACGGATATACCTCAGGAGCTACAGCCTTATCATTTGCTCCCCAGAAAATGTAGACCGGACAGGTTACTTTGCTCAAATCGTAGACCAAAGGTGTAGATTGACCGTAACGGGCTTGGTTTCCCGAAGCACCGAAATCATATGCTTGAAACGTCTCACCTATATATGTTGTGTACACATATACACGTCAATCAAAATCCTATTATTTACGCCTTTCTATACAGTTGTAATGATTACATACGCGCATTGTAATTCTGAGCGAAGAAAGCCATCGTTTTTAATGAAGTTCCAGCCGGAAAGTGACCGTCTATGACCGGCAAAAGACTCTTTTTGAAAACACAAATAATAATTAAATTAAGAAACCTGTATAATATGGAAATAAAACCAATATATAAATATACCAAATCTAATCCTTTGTAGTCATCGCTGACGAGGCTGAAAACGATATTTCGGCACAAACTATTCCGCAAAAAGAGATTTGGACCGCAGTACAATTTCTGCCATGTGTGCTGAACGGAATCCACGGGCTGATAAACGGTCGTACCAAAAGTTTGATATGCTGCCTATATTATTTGATAGTACTGCCCTATTATTTGATCATCGTAAATTCATTTTTATCTAACCATTTATTACCAAGAACTGATTAACAAAAGGAGCTTGATAGCGAATGTTCGTTTTTGAATGACCATTAGCAGTTGCCGGAGCTAAGGCGAACATGACGTCAATTTTAGAATTTAATTCCTTGTGATACGTCATGGCGATGAAAAAGACTGCACAACCCATAGAGTGGCCCACGTAACTCAAAGAACTCTGACCAGTAACACTTAAAACGTAATTTATGCATGCCGGAATGTCGTATTTACCCATGTCATCTACTCTGTCGGCAATATATATATATATATAAATTAATTATTAACTTAATTCAACACATTTATATTGAGTTTAGATTTACGAAAAATTCCAATAATCTGTTTTTGAGGGATCTAATGTTGAATGCTTCCTGGAGTAGGTGTTTCCTCGTATGTTTCCCAGCCAGACATCGTAACCTTTGTCAGCTAAAAGGAATGCTTCTCTTTCACAATATAAATTATTTTATTACTCTAATATAATAAGATTATATCATAATTAGTGAACCTAGAGAATGATCTGAAGGAGTAATGAGCCAAACCGCATCCGTATTAAGTAGTCCGTGTTGGAGAAAAACAACTTTTCTAGTGACACTACCAGAATCGCCACTTTTCCCGTAAGGTATTCGATGAAGTTCCAAGATGTAACCATCATCTGTTGTCACTTGATATTTTCTAGCTGGATATCCTCTACTGGTAATTATCTGAAACTATACATGTAAATATTGTAATATAAAATTTTATCAATAATTCTATAATTACTTACGGACGTCATTCGAGCCTCAGGATTGACATAATATCCTAATAAAGACGTCTGTTTAGAAACTGGACGCCACAGTTGATTTATCACCTTTCTCGAAGAGTTGTTAATACTACTTGCAGCACTTATCACTTCTGATACCGAAAGAATAGCTAGAACTAATGTGTGCAAAAATCTGATGCGGTCGGACGAGTCCGTCATTTCACGGAGAAATGCTAATCCCAACTGCCATTATTCTTCCAAGTCGTATATTTATTATTATTATATTGGTCGTGCCTGCGGAAATATGAGTAAATAATACTTGAACTTGAATTGATACTATTATTACTATTCGGGTTGAATAACAGTAAAACAGAGTTTCAGATTGTTGGGGGATTCCCGGATTTGGGGAGAATGCCAACATAATATTGAATTATAAAGACTACAAAAGACATTGTCATCTTGAATTGATTGATAACTGCTGTTATCACGACTGCTATTGTGTCCAGTCTTTTGGTAGTTTTAAGTAATAAAAGTTACAAAGACTTCCTCTTTCCTTATGATGAATTTATTACATATACTGTTGGGACTATATATTTATTAGAATGAAATACAATCCAGGTAAATTTGCCTTTCTTTAATTTACCTATTTCCCCAGGGAGTACTTGTTTTCCATGTGCGTGATCATGCTATAAATATAGCAATAACACCGTTATGACATACAGTTCTTTCTAAAAGAAGAAGCTATATTAAGTTATTATTGTACCCTACATTACACATTTGTTTCGTGACAAGTAAAGGTATATTTGGTGTACAATGGTACAAGTTGTTATGCTCTTTCAAGCACTATTATCTAATGCCAATCAGCATATTACAATAAGTTTCACATCCATTAATGATGTAATTGCTACTAAGACTCACATGTTTAAAAAAAGGAACATTATTTGAAATGCGCACTCTTGATTCAATCAGAATGATTTTTTGATGATGAATGAAAGTCATATTAGAAATGGCAATCACGTTGTGATATAACCCCATTAAAGATTATATCATCAAGTACCGCGTAAATTAGTTTGTACTGGAGTCCATGGATGATAATAAGAAGGTGCAGTCCTCTTCCTGAGTGTGTTGTTACTCGTCATTACGTTATTACTATTATTACTGACGAAGCTGCCAGGATTTTGAGACGTTGTCGCTGTATAAGTCGGACTCTGTTGCAGATAATAGGGCGGTGGGAGGAGGGTTAAAAGCTTATTATAGAGGAGCTCATTGACGTTGACCGACCACAGGAAGTCCCAATGGTTAAAGTGAGGGTAATCCACCCTAATTGAGGCTTGCAGGTTACTCAACTTTGAAGCCAACCAGGCCACATCCTTAATTTTTTTGTATAAATAAATTATAAGAAATCGTTAAAAAGCTGTTTAAACTTGTTGATATACTTCTGGAGTGGTCAGTAGGTCATTATCGCCCCAAAAGAGGTAGACGGGAGCAGTTACCCGACTTAGATCGTAAGTAGGTGGTGTAAGCTGACCGTAATGTTCCATATTACCCTGAGGTCCGTAATCATACTTGATGAACGTTTCACCTAAAATATTATATAACCATTTATTATCAATATATCTTCAGACACTGAAATTAAATTGATAATTCAAACCATGGTGATAGCTTTTGGCAAATTGTGAGACAGTTCTCACGGAAGTTCCGGATGGATTGTGGCCGGAAATAACCGGAAGAGCAGTCTTAAAATTTATAACAATTAGTATTATAGAATGAATGATAACGATGATTTAAGAATACAATGTTAAAGTTGGCTGGATCGGCTCCAGCAATCATAAAGATGAGATTCCGGCACATTGTAGCTTCTTTGAGAGTCCTCTCGCAAAATATTTCCCGGACTCGGCGATGGATACCAGTGTTGGGTAGAAAAGCTCGTGTGCGTATCAATCGCAGGAAATTCTTTTTAAATTCTTTTATTATTAAATTTTTGAAATTTATATAGTTGAAAATAAAACCAAACCTCAATTGGATTAACAAAAGGAGCAGAAAGTCGAATGAGGCTTTTAACATTGGCCACTGAGGCTGCAGGTGCCAGTGCCATCATCACATCAATCTTCGAGTTGAGCTCAGGATTAGTGATCATTGCAACCCAAAATACGGCAGTACCTTTTAAATCAAAATCAGTCATTTACAATTATGTTTTAAATGTTAGAAAGTATACCCATAGAATGTCCGATGTAGACTAATTTCTCTTTATTGGTCACTTTGAGAATATAATTGATGCAAGCTGGGATGTCATACATTCCAATCTCGTCCCACCTAAATTATTTGTAATAAACTTTATAAAGATTTTCTATTTGACATATAGTTTTAAAATACTGACGAAAAATCCCAAAACTCATCTGATTCCACATCGAGTTTAACATGTTTCTTCGAGTATGCTAAAATAAATGAATTCCGTAAAATAAGTTATCACATATTAACAAATATTTAAGTAAGGTTGGATTTTTTCAAGAACCATTCCCGCGTGCGTTGCCAAGCCAGACGTCATAGCCGCGGTCAGCCAAAATGAAGGCTGAGAAAAAGGAAAGTAAATTATAATTCCTTTTTAAAAATATTCAAATTAGATGTACCCAAAGCTCGGTCAGTAGGATTGATGAGCCAGTCGGCATCGCTGTTCAGCAGCCCATGTTGAAGGAAAACAGGTCTCTTGGGTTTGTCGGTCACGCGAGATGCTGCCGTCCTTCCGTAAGGAATTCGATGAACCTCTGATAAAGATAATGAGCATTACATTATTTCCCTAGAAAATGTTTGTGATGAAAGTGAAAATTTCCGGAACGTGATCAGTCGTCCCGATCCTCATTCACCACAGGTAAAAAAAAGAAACTTTCTCAACGCATTAAAAAGTTATCTTTGATCGACCAGATCCTTTGGGCTAGTTTAATTTACAAGATTCCTAAACTTGTATACATTTTTTTTAGTAGAAAAAACGAGAAAGGGAAAGTGTCATCACCATACCTGACATTTTCTTTTATTATGAACTCTCCTCCCCAAAAAAAGAAAATGATTTCAAACGAGTAGAAAGTGCAAGTACGCACATTTGAAAATAAAAAAAAGAAGAGCTCTTCATACCTAGAATATATCCATCCTTGGTCGTCACCGGATGCAATTCCACAGGATATCCGCGGTACACGATGATTTCCGGCTGCATAATATTTGAATAATAAATGTGCGTTGAAAAAGGTCAAGTCATATATAAGAAAGAAAACGAGTTTAGTGACTAGACGTAATGATGAGCATGAATGTATGGGACTTTCACTTTTTTTTTCGTCTGCTCTTCCTCGTTTTTAAGAGGGGAAAAAGATAACACCTTGACCTAGATTTTTCCCTCTTTCCTTCAGGTAGACAAGAGAAAATAACAAGTGGCGCGATTTTCTGGGTTATTTAATGAGATAATGGCAAGCTGCCGGCTTTTTCTTGCTAAACAGGTACATCCCCCCTCGTTATTTTTTCCGCAATGGGAACACGAAGAGTTAAGTAATCGGCGAGGACCTAGAAACACACATTGAGTACCGAAAATGGCGAAATATCCTTTTCCCTATTACACTGAACTTAATTAACTGTAGACATTGTAAAATGTTCTAAAGACTTACGCTTGTCATGTAAGCTTCCGGACTGACAGGTAATCTAGGATTATTTGGATTGGAGCGAAGATTTGTATAAAGCGGTGCTGTTGAAGCAGACGACGTAGCTTGCGTTCCTCGCCTTTGAAAAAGGGTAGCAGACGTACTCTGCATCGTCATGAGGAAGTAAACAACAGCTTTCATGATCACCATCGTTCCAAGAGAAAATAAATACTTTGTGGTCTTGTTATAATAAACTTTACACAAGAATGTTCATGATGGAGACTGGACTGTCGAACAGCCGGCTAGAAACTGATCCTCGTCGTATTTCGTTTTGTTTTTTTTATTCGTTCGAGGCCACATAGAGTGGGGCCCTCCTCTTCTTCTTTCCTATATAACACACACGTCGCGCGGCTCCTCCTTTCGGCGGTTGGCTGACCTGAAAATGAGAAAATTCGCTTCGCTGCTGTGTGTAACTAGTAGCAGCACCAGTCGCCAGGCGGTCGCTCTCTCTTTCTTTCTCTATCTCTCTCTCTCTTTGACTGTACCTTATAACCATTGTATTATTATAATAATGTGTAATGGAATACATTATAAACAATTATCCATTTATAAAAGAATAACCCAGAATTGTGTTTTTGTTTTTAAGAGAAAAGAGAAAGTATATATTGCGATGTTTCAACAAAAATTATAATCACATACATACAATGATGCATTGTATTATGGCTGAATTTAAAGAAGATCAAATCAATCAGTAGAACAAGGGTATGAGGTGGTCGTAAAGTGCCTCGTTGACATTGACGGACCAGAGAAAGTCCCAGTGGTTAAACTGCGGATCGTCGATGCGATAAAAACCTCGGACATTTCCCAGCTGACCAGCTGCCCAAATGCTATCCTATTTTTAAAAAATATATATATACATCAATCACAATGATATCATCTCCTCTCAACTTTCGAATTATAGAATGTCAATCATAAATTCATAACAACTTCCTCATCAAAGTTTGAACATTTCTTCTTTTCGGAGAAATCAGGAAGAGAAATTAATGTTAAAAATGTTGCATGACAACTGTTATTGTTGTCAATACCTTCAACTTCCTTTCACCCAGGAATTCTTAAAGGAATGCTGCTTCTTTTTTTCAGCTTTTACTTTCTTTTGCATTATAAAATGACGCCAACACTTCGTCGTAATAATAATAGGTGAGCGTGTCATAACAACAAAAAATTGCATTGGAGAAATCATCGGCGCAAGATCTCATTTTTTAATTATTATTTTTCGCCGTTAAAAAAAGCTTTTGTTATGATATAATAAGGAAAAGTTTTATTATAATTTCCTTACTTCAGGTGTTGAAATAAGGTCATTGGGACCGTAATAGAGGTACACTGGAGCAGTGACCTGACTAAGGTCGTAAGGTGGTGGATTCGGAGTACCGTAACGCTCCAAATTTTCTCTTCTACCGTAATCGTAATGTTGGAATACTTCCCGACCTTAATAGTGAATTGAATTAATGAATCGATTTATTTTATGGTCTGATTAATAATTACCAGTGTTAAAATGTTGAGCAAATTGAGCAATGCATCTTAATGAGGTGCCTTGAAAAAGGTGAGCATTCACCGAAGGTAAAAGTCTCTGTAATAAAAATTTATTTTTATTATTATTACAAAACATTATAGCTTTATTGTTATACTAACTAGATCAAAGTGTTCTGGATTGGCTCCACCGATTTTGAATAGCACATCTCGACAGAAAGATGCTTTATGAAAATTCTTTTCGCAAGTAACTTGTTGAAGTTTTCTAATAGAATGCTCCATATCGAATACGGGAGTATCTTGCACAGGGTCTTTCAAGTACTAATGAAAAATCATAGAATTAATATTCATGATTTTTTTTTCTCAAATATAAACAGACCGCATAAGGCTGGATAAACGGAGCAATAAACCGGAAAGGACTACGAAGATTGGCTTTGCTTGTGATGGGTGCCAATGCGATCATCTTGTATCTTTTGAATAGAGTATAATAGAGCATAATTAATTAATAGATTCTTCAGTAAAAAAAATTATAATATTATTACATGTGTTGGCTGAGCTCTGGATGATTGATCATGGCTATAAAGAAGACTCCGGTTCCCAGTGAATGCCCAACGTAAACGAGTTGCCGCCAACCGGACTGTTTGATGACATACTTTATGCAAGCCGGTATGTCATAATCGCCAATTTCATCCCACCTAATCGTAACACATCAACAACTACAATTACACGGATGATGGTGATGATGATATGGAAAAGAAAGTTTTGATATGTTGGTTTGAAAATTTAGCGCCACTATTGCACGCGCCATCTAGCGCTCTATTTAATAACTCGCTTACGAGAATTGCCAGTATTCGGGAGTATCAATATCCAACCAAGCGTGCTTGCGTGAGTAGATGTTTCCACGGGTATTGCCAAGCCAGACATCATAGCCCAAATCGGATAATCTGAAGGCTAATTCATTCAAAAAAAAAGAGAAAGAAAACCACATTTTATCAATGAATAAGCTCAATATAAGTTATATAACTTAAAAATGACCTGAAATTACTAAAAATAAAAATTGAAAGTTTCCCAGCGCAAATTTTTATTGCACTATCCGTCACAAATTTGTATAATTTACCTCGAAAATCAGGCCACACCCGAAAGGTAAAAGAAAACTGTAAACTATAATTGCTTAATCCACTTATAAGTTGCAAAATACCTAGTGATCTGTGGCTTGGATTGAGTAGCCAACAGACGGACGAACTGAAAACGCCGTGCTGAAAGAAGACTGGCCGACCTCGTCCAACAGTTTTCCGGTATCCACCGTGAGTACCGTTCCATACTTTTCGAGAAGGCGGAATTCTGTGTAATTCTAAAATGTAGCCATCCTCTGTGGTCGAAATAGATATAAATTAGCAATCTGGTGCGCACATATGGCACATATCACATAAAACCAACCATCTGCTATAGCTTATACACACATGTCAACTCTATATATAATATGTAAATCGGTTACACCAATTACAAGTACCGTACAGTGAACTTAACGTTATATATTTATGAAATTACCAGTTTGAACGTGATGTATTTCTAGTGGATATCCCCGATTCCTTATGATTTCAGGCTGGAAAATGTAAGAAAAAATGAGGGTATTACATTACACAACATTCCAAAATAGGAATTGTAAAGGTGAAAGTCTTCTTTCAAGGGTCAGCTCTGAAGACGATTTATATATGTATAGTTAAACGAGTTTCGAGAAAAGACCGGTATCAACCGCTTTCTCCAAAAGATTAAGCTCAAGGGTAAAGAAGATGATCGGTCGATGAATCATGTCCTTAAGGTAAAATCAATGGTAATTAGATGTATAAACATTCGACCACGCTCTCGCGTGCAATCTACAAGGATGACCCCTTTTGTTTTTCGTCTACCTTTCACACGGATTAATGCAAAACACGCGCTTTTTTTGTATGGTATAAAAAAAAGGAATTGAAAAGGGAAAGTCTACTTAGTCTGTGCAAATTTTTTCGTTATACATTTCCAAGGGTAAATTAATTACATTGAAATGAACTTTCTACTTACCGATCCCATGTAAGCTTCAGGATCGAATGGAAGTGGCTCTAAATCCCTTCGATTCCACTGGAACACTTCACCATCGAGAAGAATGTCATTTTCTGTCGAATCATCTTCCTCTTCTTCATGGTCCGACGATGATGCACTTGAAATTTGAATGACTAAGTAGATAATCCATAGAGGATTAAAGAATAACTTCATCGTTTACACTAAGGTAGAAAGACCGCACCTTTCCTCGTTTGGTATTAAAGTACTGACCAGCTGGACGATAGAAGCTACCCATCCGAGCTCACACATATATATGTATGTGAGGGAGCAGCCAGTAGTGGTCTATTTGGCCCAGCGTACGGTTCTTTTTCTTTCTTTCGTTCACGTGAGTGACGATAAGACCATCCCTTCTCTCCTTATACCTCTTTCACTGCCATCCTTCGGCAATGAACGTAGCAGCGCTGCGGTGAAATCTGATTGGGGCTTTCGGCCAATAGACCCACTAACCCACTCATCTGCCCAACCCTCCTCCCTTTTTTTATTATTATACAATATAAGATTGTGTCAGAGTTGTATAATAATCACACTATGATGTGAAAAAATTGGAATGTACATATATATATGTATATATATATATATAGATTGTACCAATGTTAACTTTCTTCTAACTCATTTTTTATTTATAATTTTTGAAATTATTATACAACAGTTCAGTTTGGAATGTTATTGGTGCGTGATGATAATAATCATCTCCATTTCCTTTTTGGGGCCAACGATATGTCGTCAATAAACCCAGTTTGAAGAGGAACGCGTCACGTCCTGAATTACATCAAATCACACTTTAGCGATAAAATCTGTCTCTTTTGATGTTTATCTTTTATTTATTTAATTTTATTTAAAATTTTTGGTTAAAATTCTTGAGATTACCTGGTCGATAAAATGGTAAGCGAGAGAAAATCGTTAAAAAGCAGAGTGCTAGCTGTGTCATCGTGCCAAAAGGCAATAAAATAAATCAACAGAATAGGAAAGAAAGTGCTGCTGCTGCAGCGATGAGTTTTTAAATAACTTTTGACCCAAGGCATAGCTCTTTTTCGTCATTATTATATTCTCAACACTTTCTTTGACATCAGCTGTCAATAGGAGAATAAATTAGCATATTCGTCTCTAGGTATTATAATCTACTTATATTGTTTGACTCAGATATGATATCATAGCATTTTCTCTGAGGCAAAGTGAAACTCATTCTTCATATCATTAAAATTATTATTTTCTCAGCTTTTTTTGGCAACATTTACGTACAAAAAATTGACTAAAAAATAAAGAGTATTTCAATAGGAAAAAGGTAAGAGTGAAATGAGTTTGTTGTAGAGCAGTTGATCCACATTGGTAGCCCACAAGAAATCCAGATGATTGAATTCTGTCAAATTGACACGATAGAAGCCTTGGAGGTTGCCCAACCGTTTTGCCAGCCAAGCCACATCCTGTTTTAAAAAAGAAATAGACAAATTCTTTTAAGAGAGAGAGGCGTAATTATTTGTTTTTGAAAAAAAAACCTTGAAAAAGAGAATTATGAAAGCACGTGAAAACATTATTTACTGCGGCCTTGGCCACCAAGTTTGTACTTGGTAATTGAATTAAGGTTAACGTTGATGCTAAACAGAGAAATCCGATATTGAACAAAGCATATATCTATTCAAATATAAGTCACGCACAACTTTGATTTTTCCCTCTCGAGGGAGGAATGTCAATGTTTGAACCGGCGGTTGTCCACTTGGTTGAGTTAATCCGCACGCATACGGCCGTAGAAAGTTTGCCGTTACGCAAAAGAGGATCTCAGATATGCATGCATACAAGGGACTGGATATAAGATTCAATGCTATGTTTCATCAAAGATGAGTCGAATTCCGATGATGACGTAATATCCGCTGGCGTGAAGAATAGATCGATTACGTATGTGACTAAGAGCTAAATGGATCTACGGCGCATGTGATCCATTTGTGACATCCGGAACAGTTGAATCTGCAAATGGAAGCAATAACTTTTCTTTCTCTCTTACTCCGTGCAGAAAGTAATGTTCGGCACCGGTTGCCATCTATTGCTCGGATCGCTAAAAAGCAATGGGCAAGTCATTGACCCATGATCCAAAAAAAAAGATAAATAATCAATAAAAATGAATTGGTCTCTATTTCTTTAATAGTTTGGCTCTTCAACCGTCTTTCAAGACAGAAACAGCTGCTCATATAAATGATGATTTAAGAACCTGTCTTTCATAAAAAGCCACTTTTGAAGAGTTCGATCGAACAGGATCGATAAATCCACTTAGTAGAAAGTGCAACTTTGCGAGCTAATTGGTTCTCTTCCCTAATTGATCTGTTTCGGATAAAGTTGGAAACCAACTTTTTTCGCTAACTAAAGAAACATACTTTTGGTGTGGCGAGCCAATCGTTTTCTCCCCAAAAGAGGATGACAGGAGCCGTAACGGTCGTCAGATTGTAAGGCGGGGGGGTCGTTTGCCCGTATTCAATCAGATTAACCTTCTCTCCCCAATCCATCCGCTGGAACTGTTCTTCTATATTTCAAAATATATTTCAAATTTATTTGATAAATATGCTTAAATAATATTGAAATTACGTGAATTGAATTCTTGCATATAATGGATCACAGTGTAGGTAGATGTTCCGGCCGGAGTGTGAGCCGTAATAATTGGTACCATATCCTTTTCAAAAAATAAAATGAATTATTAATATTTGGCATTGAATACGGAAGTAAGTTTAGGTTATACCTTGTTAAAATTGGTAGGATCCGCTCCACTGAGCAGGAAGAAGACATTTTCACACAAGTCTGCCTCCCACGTTGTCTGATCGCAAATGTATTTGCTCATAAAATGAATTATCCGATTGGACGGCAGGAAAGCCTTGGTGCCAAACCATTCCAGTAATATCTGGAAATATAATTATGATTTATTTATATTTTCTAAAAAATGGATTGACGTAAGCACCTTTAGCTGGTTGGTAAATGGAGTGATAAGCCTTATGGGGGATCGCATCAACCTGACGGATGCAACTGGAGCCAATCCAATCTTTTTAAAAATAAAATAAAAACCGGAAAATATAATTTATGTAACTTTAAGAAAATAACGATTATACCATAAGTTCAATTTTTTCGTTCAACTCCGGATGCGTTTCCATGGCAACCCAAAACATCGTAGTACCTAAAAATCGAATAAAATCAATATTATTCCATTTGAATTCATTTAAATTTGAAGAGTGATTACCCATAGAGTGTCCTATGTAAATCAACTTTTCTCGACCGGTGGCGTTCAGAATGTATTCAATTTCCGCCGGAATGTCGTAGAGACCCATTTCATCCCACCTAATTTAAAATTCATTTATTTGAAAAGTAATGCACGAATGGAGTTCGATACATATTTATTCGTACGGACGTTTCCCATACGAGAGAATTGATTAGTCATCGAGACAAACACCACGAGAATGATGAAGGACACGCCCATGACGGACGATTCTCGTTATTGAATGCGATGACGCACATCAGCCGGATTCATCATCATCTTCGAGGCTGGCTGTTGTCAACCAGACAACCGTATAATACACGCCTTGGGAAAAAAGTCGCTTTTTCTCCCAAAAAGAGTTCACTCTCTCTGATGCTTGTTATTGTTGAAAGAAACACATCCAATCAATTGATTTTCTGTATAGAAATCTCGAGAATGTGTAAGAAGGATCACGTCCGCTACTGATAAGACTGTAATTCGGGATATTGGCTTTCAACGTAACAAAAAATCAGAGAGATTAAAAATGCTTTTATCTTGATAAACAATTTTTTAATTGCCTACTTGCACTTGAAATAGACTTTTTAAAGCTCAAACGGACTATAAAATTTGTTTGAAGATAGATGAATAAAATATACTGACGTGAATCTCCAGTAAGCTTCATCAGTGTCTTTGAGGAAAATGTGCTTATTGGAATAGGTGTTTCCTCTGGCATTTCCCATCCATACGTCGTAACCGCGATCCGCTAACATAAAAGCTAAATCATAAAAAGAGAATTTATCATCATCAAAATAGAGGATTTACCGCTGGAATGGGATGTAACAATAAAAAGTTACGACTAAAGCTATTTTCTCCCGTTAATAATACATCGCAAAGCCAAATGATAAAGTTAACAACCGCGTCAACGTGTCAGATTGATCAACTTATTGTGATCAGTTTCAATAACGCGGGAAAGCGCAAAGTTTTTTTCGTCTGCTTTGAACAAGCAATTTTATTAAAATGTCTTACCTAAACCACGGTCAGTTGGATTGAGTACCCAGTCCGATGAAGAACATAGAAGGCCATGTTGGAGGAAAACAACAGGCCGTGCTTTTCGGGCATATTTATTTTTGTGGTAGGGGCTCTGATGACTGTACGGTATCCGGTGCATCTCCAGGATGTATCCGTCAGCTGTTATGATTCACACTCATTACTCATCATACATAGATATTATGTAAGACAGAATATATATATATAATTACCTGTCGTAACCAAATGGATTTCTACTGGATAACCTCGATGGGCGATCAATTCTGGCTGCGTGACAATCATATAACCATCTCGAAAAGTAATAATAGTCAATCATAAATACTGTACATACAGTGGTCATGGAGAGCTCTGGGTCCTCTGCAGCTGGGTTGAATTGATTAGTACTCATGACGGATGAGCTACTGTTCTTGTTGATGACTAGGAGACCGGCTAGTAGGGCCACGTTCTCAATGAGGAGTGAATTGGTCTGTGTGATCCTCCTCGTCATCTCTTCATCCCGCCGTTGCTCTTGTTGCTGCTCGGCGTGAACTGAGATAATAAGTAAAAACAATAACAGTAACATTTTATTTTTTATTTTTTAAAAAGAGAAGACACTAGTAGCAGCACACCACTCTCTGTGGGAGACGCTGACTGAATGCTTCATTGGTCCCAAGGCGCTGTCCCCTTTTTATGCTACTTTTTCATATTTTTTTTCGAGGGCGAAAATGAAGAAGAAACAAAAAACTTGATGAAATTTAAGAAAAGAAGAAGGAAGAAGAAGGGACCAAATATAGAATTCCATTGTTATTAAAATAAATCAGTTCATTCTTGGAACTAAGTAATTAAACTGTGTGTCATCTACTTTAGTGAGTCATAATTTAAAAACTTTTTAATTAAAAAGGTTTATTTGAATTGTGTGCCTTTAAATATAAATCATTACGACATAGAAGACAAATTGACCCATTTAAATAAGTTATTGATACCCGTCGGACGCAAAACAAGATTTTTTATCGGTCGTATGCACTAATTATCACGCAACGATTATTATGCCGATAGCGTGCCGCCGATGTCTGAGAAATTTCGTTTCGAATCAGAGTCAACGCCCTTCTTTATTTAGATTTCCTGTCTTGCTGTGCTTCTTTTCGTCTGCTGTAATGGGCGGAGACAGGAAATACTAGCAAAAGACGAGCCCCAAAAATAAAACCAAAATAACAATAAATAGGATTATTCCGTCTGGCTTGATAGTTATTTCCTTGTCTACTTAGAATAACAACAAAAACAACAACAAAACAAAAGCGTGATTCACGCCAAGTTACATAACCAAATAATATCTGTTCTCTTACATCGATATATTGATTTCTACTTTTTTAAATTAGTCATCTAATGATAAGGTTTTTGCTGATTTAATTTAGCAGCATTTTTAAAAACATACTTGTTGCACAATCATATATTCGATATGCAATATTTTTTATCAGATCTATACGTGACCCGCAGTTGAAATATTATTATGGCAGCATATATATTGGGAAAGTTGTTTTGATTCGCGACAGCTGGTCCAATTTCATTTCTTTTCCCCGTTTTTCTATTATATATATATAAACAATAACAAACGGAATAATATCTGCGATCATACAGATCGATATGAACTTGTCAGTGTTAGCTATAGTCATCCATCATATAGCATTCCGAATGACGCAATTTTTAACACTTCTTGACTATACAAGTAGTCCCTGGTGGCCACATAAGAAACATTCATTAGTCTGCGTCCACTATCTACTGGGCGTGTCGGACAGCGACCAATCAGTCATCACTGTAAATAACCTTCATATTATTCCATGTTTATTTCTAATTGAGATAACATCAAATAATAATTCTGGGAACACGGCGACATATTTACACACGTACTTTCTGCGCAGTGTCGTATCTGGTTACCAGCCATGTGTAACATGGAAAGCTTCGAGCAAATATACATTTATATTACGAAGAATAATCGCATCCTTTCGATCAGACCTTGGTGATATTTTTATATATTCTACTTGCAATTTCATTTTTCGATTCAGAATTCTATATATCTAGACCGGATGCAAATAGCACGAACGTCATCTATCTTGTAGAAATTCTGCTTTCTACTGATAAAAGAGGATAAATTGATTTGTTTAAATGGAAAAAAAAAGTTTTTGTTAAAAATATTCTATTTCTGTACAGCACAGAACGCACTTAATTGATGACTTTTTATGCTTTCACGCTGACTTCTTTTTTAGTTTTTAGCTGACTTGGAGACAAATGAATAACCATCCAGCATTTATTTTCTCGTACGATGACAGGGAGAGCTTAGTTCGTGACGATGATGACGACATAACTGCCTAATCTATTTGCAGTTGATGCAGCTAGAACTCTTTTTTCCCGTCCATGCGTGAAGTGGCGCAGCCTCATGAAAAATTATCATCACATTAGTATTTTTTTTTAAACTCTATATAATTATATTCTCTGTTATATAAGCTATATGGCGGCTAATGACTGACATTTTTTCACGCAAAACAGCCAATTTTAGACAAGGTCGTGTACTAATATAGACAAGGTAAACAAAAGAAATAGGCCTACCTCGAGTTTATTTATATTTCCTCTGAGTAGCAGCACGGATGTTGTCAAGGCCAAAATTGTCCTTTTTTATATAACAATAAAACACGGGGAAAAAATGACCAGGAAAAATTTAATAAAAAAAGGTATGTACCCGGTACCCCACTCTTGTTATTTTGTATGATTCTCAGGTGCCATTCTGTGTGACAACTCTAGTATAACGTACCTTGAACACTACAAAAGACAATATTTTAAATCAATTTTTGCAACACATTTTTATCGATGTTATTTCCCATTAAATGTTAAATTATTAAACTATATGCATGTTAACTTACTGAGTTAGAACCTATAGTTATATACATATTTTTTAAATTTTAATTGGAAGAGAAGGTAAATGGCCTGGAACCTTATCATTCATAACAGCGTTCAGCAGAACTAATTCTTATTTCTTTTTATATCTTTATTTATTGTTTTGTATTCAATGAGCAAAGAAGGACAACTTGCAGCGTCTGACTGATGCAGTGCTCTATGCCCTTTTTCTATATCCTTCTACAAGGTCAACCTCAGCGTGAATCCAGTCAGCGCGCAGTCGTGGAAAATATACAGTTGACTCTGGTCCAGCAGCCATAGATCTGCTCTCAGTCGTACCTCATCCTTCCTAGGTGCCGGACCTATTTCACTCCCTCTCACGCCCACCCGTCGCGACCCATTAATTCTGAAACCTTTAAGTTTTAAAAATTAAAAATAAATCTTTTTTAATTGTGATGTGCAGTTATTGCTTTCCCTCTTGATTGGATTACTACTTGAGTGCGTTATTACATCTATAATGGCGGAGGAGCCATTGATCTCCTTCTGAATAATTGATTTGATTTGATTAAAAAAGTTTACTGCCGGCGTAATAAGTAATAAATGCCGTCCCTTCAAGGGAGTCTTCCAACTCTGTTGGCCAGGAGGAGCACGGCAATCTCTTCAAACTCATCGGGATCCGGCCTCCAGCGCCGGATCTCTCAGCGGAATAATCATCGAGGAAGTGGAGGCGGTGCTCTCGCCGGTGTCTCACGCAGAGTTCTCCTCTTTGTAGGCCTCACCGTCTGCATCGTTCTCGTCGTTTGCGCATTCAGTCTACTCCTCGTACTTCAAGGTGAATGTTTAGTAATTAATTATGTAACTTTGCCAAATTCTTTTCAAAAACGTCTGCAGTCATGTGAGAACAGATAAGAGTATGACACAAACTTCATAAAAGATTCTAGACTATATAATTATTTAATGATGCGACAATCCATTTTTTTTTTCGATTTGCTCTTTTTACGACTCATTTACATGAGAAAATGGCACATTTTTATTGATGGAATGACGCAAGTACCACACATCTGTTATTGTGTGGTTTCTTTTTTCCAATCAGTAACAGAAACCTTAAATGATGACTGCGTGAATAATCTCTTTTCTTAACGTCCTAAATTTGAAATTAATACAATAAACTAATGGTGTATACATCGATGACGTCTTCTTTCCTAGTTAGATGAAATAATGAGGCATTTTAACGACTTTTTTTAGAACTCGTATATTATGACATGTGTCTATTTCGAATATTTGATTTACAACAGCATCCCAGCTCATGCTGATGCCTGATTATCTCAGTATAACCGGTTTATTTTGGCCTATGCGCCATTTTAGGAAATGCGATTATGTCTTTTTCGTTTGAATGAATTATGACAACTTGAATGGTTATTGTTTGTTCAGATGGTCCGTGCGGGAGCGGGAGCTTTCAGTGTGGTAACTCTTCCGTGTGTATTCCGCAGCAGAGCTATTGCGACAACGATCTCGATTGCCCAAACGGCGAGGACGAAGACTACGAAAAGTGTGGTACGTAATCCATTTTTTATTACTGGTTTACCATTTAATGTTTTCGGTCACGTTTCACTGATTGACGTAAGTGCTTGATAGATAAAAATAATAATAACGGAGAAAATATAAGTCAGTTTGATCCTGATTTTTAAACATATTATTATTTAAGAGATTTCTCACATTTAAACGAAACAAAATTCGTTGTAATATTATATCATATGTAGGACATTTCTAAAAATGATAAAAGTACAGACCCGTGACATGTCACGATTTTTTGCACAAATTAATATACAATTTCCACGTGATAATAATGATCTCTTCATTGCGTGTTAGACAAAAAAAATTCGATAGACCAGTAAAATCTAGTTTGTATGAAAAATATTTTGATGAAATTTAGTGGATTTTCACGGGAGCGAATTTCTCATGCCCGAGTGGCACAATGTGCTCAACAAGACGCAACAACAGGCCGGCTTGCAGACAAGCAGCGTAACCACAGCATCATCGTCTTCATCTGTTATTAGCGAACTCATCGGGAGCGGGAATCAATCTATCGGCTCACCCATCGATAACTATACCACAACTTCCAACTGCTGTAAGATTATTATCGATTTATCCTTTTTTTTTTTGTTTTTGGTTACCACAGCCCGGATGTTGTTATAAACTTTTTTTTAAAACAATGGCAATAACCCTTATATAATTTAAATTATGACCGCTTTACCCAGTTTTTCTCTTTTTTTGTAAAACAGTATTGAAGCATTTCCCTTCGAAATGTATTTGCGAGCAGACCAACCTTTTCTGCAAGGTAATAATTTCTCCATTTGTATTGATATATTACACAATTTATTAAGTAATACTAATAGATGTTTAAAATTGTCATTTCTTGATAGTAGCATATGGGCTTATTGATCATTCCCGAGCAGATTACGCCACCCAACATACTCACTCGATTGTATGTATTCATTTTAAAATACTTTAAATTATCAGTTTTAATTTTAGTATGAATCGTATTAGGATTTTGGCGAATAACAGTATTAAAGCAATTCCTCGATTCGCCTTCAGCCGGTACACTGTCCTGGAAATCATGTGAGTAGTATCTGGCAGGCTCTTTGCCAACTTGCTGTATCCATCTCAATACCTCTTCTTTTTCTTTTACATCCGTCCATCGCACTGGATGATGTCTTATTCTTTCATACATTTGCAGTCATTTGGAGCAGAACAGCATTCGGACGATTGCCAACGAAGTTTTCCGCCACCAGAAACATCTTCGCTTCTTGTAAGTCGCTATAGAAACAAGGTCAATAGTTTATGTGACAAGTTAATTGGGTTTTCCTTTTTGTGCTGACGTATGCTATTAGTACTTGATGTGGTCCTAGTAAATTGTATAGTTAACGAGACGTTGGTAATCGATGTTGACTTGAATTCAAGGTACCTGTCGATGAATGCCATCAACTGGATCGAGCCCAGCGCCTTTAAAGGGCTGACCAACGTCAAGAGGCTTTTCCTCGATGGAAATCTTCTGAATGACACCTCACTCGACTCACTAAATTCTCTTCCCAATCTTCAGTGGCTGTAATATAAATTGATTTGGTTAAACTAATAACAAGATTTATATATATTAAGTTATCTTACTGCGTAGGGATCTGTCAAACAATAATCTTCGATTGGCCAATCACAGTTTCTCTAGCTGGATCTACTTGAAGGAACTGTAACTATAAATTTGTATGCTTTAAATGGAGTTAATAATACGTAAATTTGAATATATCTTTATAGCATGCTCGAGCACAACCACATTCAATACATTGAGGAGATGACGTTCTGGAACCTTAGTTCTCTTACGTACTTGTAAGTCTTTTTTAATTCAATTAACTTGTTGGTAAACTTAAAAATTTTATGATATATCAGATCTTTGCGTCAAAATAAATTAATTCAACTACATCCGAAATCCTTTTGGACTCTAAACCAACTCCAAGAGCTGTAAGTGTACAAAAGCTTTATTATTATATAATTCTACATAATATTCATTAATGGATTGTAATTATTATATGATAGGGATTTATCCGAGAATTTGCTTACGACCATCCCACCAAGGTTATTCGCTCAGAACCAAAAGCTGACGTCATTGTAAGTTCTTTTGTGTTACAACAGTTGAAATGGAATGTTATCTACTAACATGATCATATCCTTCAAAGGTCCCTGGGTTACAACAATATTGTTCAGCTTCCGGCCGAAGTTTTCCAGCCGCTGGGCAACATAAAATCCTTGCAAGTCCCTCAAATAAATGTTTTTAATACTGAATTATAATGTTTTACTCTTTTTAATAGGCATTTGGAAGAGATTGACATTGAAAATATTGATGTGGACATGTTCAGCAGTTTGACATCTTTAGATTTTGTGTAAGTTTTATACTCATACGAATTCATAACTTGAAAAAGAAAGTAATCATTTCCAATTTGGTTTTCCAGGTATTTTATTCGATTTCAATATTGTAGTTATGTTCCCACCGTACCTAAATGCCGCCCTAATACAGACGGTATAAAAACTCTCTCTCTCTCTCTCTCTCTCTCTCAAAAGTAAACAATAAAATATTTAAACTAACTTTAAATATAAAGGTTTGTCATCGACGAATAACTTGCTGGATCGAATGTTGATCCGGATCATTTTATGGACGATTGCCATCTTCACCGTCATTTGCAATTCTTTGGTTCTTCTCGGTCGGGGTGTACTCAAAGACGAAAACAAAGTCCCGCTCGATTTCATCCGAAGTTTAGCAGGTTTCGCAATAACTCTATCATAAATCTATCATAAAACTTTTATTCATTTTTTAATTGCTTTTTAAAAATACTTTAGTTGCCGATATGTTGATGGGTCTGTACCTGTTCGCAATTGCCATCCAAGACATGCAATACCGAGATGTCTATCATCAGTACTCGCACCAATGGTATTGTGCATCTTAAACTATATTTAATTCAATTTAAAATAATGATTTATTGAATTAAGGACATCTTCATTGGGCTGCACTTTTGTCGGCGTCGTGGCCATGACCTCTACTGAAGTAATATTTTCTTAAAACCTTTGTTTAAAAATCAACTCTTTTTAAGTGATCCCTTGATGGATGACTTTAAAAATAGTTTTGCGTGCGTAGTCTGTTTTATTTTTTATTTTGGCGCGCGCGCTAAACTGATCATTTATAACGATCAACCTGTTCCTATTTTCCTTCTCCTACGTTCTTGTTTAATAATAACTTTTTTTCAAACTGTGTCCAGGTTTCTCTCCTGTTGTTAGCCTTCATGTCAATGGAGCGCTTCCTGTTCATCACGTCGCCTTTCGGCTACACAAAACTCAACCAGAAAACAGCCAAAATTAGCCTCGTCCTCATTTGGGGCCTGGGACTCATCATGGCTATCGTTCCAGGTTTGAAAATCCTTTTAAATCACAACAATATCTTCATTATAGATCTATAAATACTACAAGGATCTTGTTAGGTCACTAAATTGGAGTTAACTCAAACTTTTTGGTAGAAGGGAACAATGGAATCGTAATTCTTTTAGACCAATTTCTCAAGTTCATCTCTTATTTTACGACTTTTGCAGTTCTCTACTGGCGCTCCTCGACCCACTACTACGGCTCCAACGGACTCTGCTTCCCGCTCCACATTGGCGAATCCTTATCGCTTGGCTGGCAGTATTCCGCCTTCATTTTCTTAGGCGTCAATAGTTTATGGTAAGATAGATATAGCCTAGACCTATTCTTCTACCTTTTATTCCTGGCATGTCATAAATTTATGGGCATATATAGAGAGCAGGCATGTCAAAAAGTTCTTCACAGGTTATACGTGACGTCACATGGGCAGATCGTAAAATGGAACAGAAAATGGGCGGCTAAATTGATCGAAGTGTTCGTGCCAAGAACAGTTTTTCTTTCTTCTTCCTTTTTATTATACAATGCCAATCTAGGGAGACGTCATCAAGGTCGATTCGGTGCTCTCCCCAATTCGTATCATCAGATGTTTTCTAGCGCAACGATTTCTATTTGCCAATATGGTTTTGTTTCAAAGAGAAGAAGAAATTTGCATACATTATGCTAATCTGATAGAGTGTGAACTGTGACTGGATTTCGTCAGCTCTCTAAAAGGATCATTCCTTTTGAATATTTTTTTTCAAATTTGAATCTAAACTGCTTTTTGAATATATAAAAGGAAGTCGCCTTCTTGCATGAAGCGATTGAGTTAACTCGATCGACCGTATATTATACTCTGCTGCTTTTTAGGGTAAACCATTATCCTCGGTTGTTGTCTGTTAAAGGAAATGAGCAGAAAAGAAGACGATGCGCAGCTCATAAAACTTTTGATTATTGGCAAGCGGCCAGATTGTTTCTTAGGAGAAAATAATATCAACCCATTGAAATCTTAGGACTTTTTATTTCAAACCATATAAAGAAGATCCCTGAAATGGATACTTGCATCCTAGATTAAAAGAGTTCAGGGTCCCTAAATTATTAATACTTTGTGAAAATGTTTTTCTTTATTGCTCGACGTCTAAAATTTTAATCAGTGGGGGGCATCCTTATCAAACGATTATGCAAAGTGGATGTCGTCAAGCTGAAGAAGCGGAAGTTTTTATAACCGGCTGCTATACAGTTCATTTCTCAGTTCTGTCACAGCTATTTGTTATATAATGATCAAACATTGCGAAAGTATAATATTACATTGCTGAGAGTCACGCCATTATTATTATTCTGAAACCTTATACGATTTCGTAACGGATTCTCTGATTTTCAATTTGGAAGCGACAAGGCGAATCCAAAAAGACAAGTATTTGCCAAATGTTTCGCAGATGCCGTCCGTGACCTACTGATTTTTATACCTGATGTAGTAGTTACTATATATTGAAGTGTTTATGCGCGATGGAACGAGACGTTTATGTTTGCTGTCGACTTGAGTTTAGACTTTTAGACGAGAAAATAAATCAGCACGTGAAAACAGGTCATAAAATAGGTGGATAGAAATCATTGCAGAAAGACAAATATAACATCGTGTTTCTTCCGATTGGTAAATGTCATTCAGAGTCTTAGAGATTTATGCCACGTAATAAATAGTTGCATCAATATAAACTTATTCAACTCTTGAGCGCTATTTTTAATTCTCAGAGTTGGCAATAGAAATCCAACTATTATTAACATCTGTCTGATTCCCTATTGTTTATTCGGCGAAAAATGACCTTTATCTTACTCATTTTTCCGTAAGCTTGATTACCCCTTTGTTTTCACGCAATGAAAATGTGCGTTGGTGGTATAGTGGTTAGCATTGTTGCCTTCCAAGCAATAGACCCGGGTTCGATTCCCGGCCAACGCATCTTTCTGATTGGTTGATCTTTTTTTCAGTGTTTTCGTGGTGATTTGCACCTACGTCGGCCTCTTTATAAGCATCCGGAGGACACGGGGCCAAACTCCGCTGGCGAATCCGCACGATATGGACTTTGTCCTTCGCTTCTTTTTCATCGTCCTCACCAACATCATGTGCTGGGCGCCCGTCTACGTATTGAGACTCCTCGTCCTCCTCAAATATCCAGTCCCAGGTGCTCTCATTATAACAATCAATTAATCGATTTTATAAATTAATAATCTATCCATCAATTAGATGAAGTGTCTGTCTGGGTGGTAGTGTTCGTGGTGCCGATCAATGCGGCCATCGATCCCATTCTCTATACTTTCACGACACCGAAATTCCGGCGGCTCCTCGCCCAATTACTATCCGGCGGTCGGGCCGGCAGAAGTAGTCATCACAGGAGTTTATCCGCAAATTCAAAAATCCTCCAGCATCATCTCAATAGCCGAGCAGCTGGAACAATTCACAATAATGATTCGTCTTTACAACCGATGCTTCAACCTCAGCTGGAATCATTACCAGCTCGTCGATTGAGCGACATACCCATCTGTACCTTAAATGGGATCAGTCCGGCGGATGTACCGATGAGCAACGGGAATAACAATCATCATGGAGCGCTATCTGATGCCGCTATGGAGATGGAAGAGATGAACGGTCTCTGCTATCCCGATCAACCTTTGTCTACCCGTCGTAATTCCTTATAATAATTACGTAAATATATTTGTATTATAAGTGTCTATACATCAATAATAAATGAAACTATCGATCTCGTTTTGGAAGTTTTGTTTATATTAAAGAAGCCTTTGGCGACGAAGAAAACTCATTTCGGTAGAGGTCAATATAAGCTCTCAGTATGGTGTTTGTTATTGCTCTTATTGCATTATATGTAGAGCTAGGGAAACAGTAGGATACCAAACATAAAAGAGCCTTATGTTTGATTGGTATTTGGAGCTTTGATGATTGTTCCTACTGCTGCTGTGTCAACTGCATTACGCGGATAACAAGGCCTCCTGGGTCGAATTCAATCGAGCTATATATATATTTTTTTAGCCTTTTTGTGGGTACAGTTGGTTATCAATAATTTTATCTTACTTTTTAAATGCTGTTTTTATTGATAATCGATGCTTTAGAATTGGACGCCACTGGCATTAGGTTGATTCCTCTTCTATTTCCCGTTACGCTTTGATGCGTAATAAGCAAGGATTGTTTAAACATTGATGCGGGCTTTATTTGACAAAAGAAAAGCGTCACATCTGGCGAGGAAAATTCTTTATTGTGATATAAAAATACCAGTTGGGTGAGAGGTAAAATATTTATTTTCTTTTATGTTGCGACATAAAAAGGAATTTGAAAAAATAAATATGAAAATCTAGAAAGAAAAGAAGAAATCGACTTAGGCAACAGCGCGTCATTACGTGAACGATCGGTGACCATCAGACGGAAAACGCTCGAAAGGCGAAGGAAAAGTTGCATGTTGTAGTGTCACTCTGTGGATCAGTATTCATTATCAAAGATACCATAATTCTTTCCCTCCATCTTTATTATCGTACTAATATAATAAATAGCACCTTTGATCCGTGCTAAACCCCGTTTCAAAATTTCTGCTACCGTAACTAATTTTTTCGTGAAATAAAAAAAAATGAGCGAAGAAAGGAGCAACAGTGAGCCCGGCACGACGAATGAAGAGGAAGAGGTTCCTACTTCATCATCGTCTGGATCGAGGCAGCAGCAGGCACCGGCCCAGGGAGCTAATGCACTATTGGCACACATTACCCGGAATAAGGTGGATTTTGCCCTGTGGAGCACACGATTTCTCACAATCTTCTTCACTCTCAACTATTTGATCCCAATTCTGGGGTAATATTATATTGCATAATTTAATTTATGGAAAATTTAAGAGTTTTCAATTTCACAGTTATGGACCGAGCATGTATTCCAAAGCCCTTCTGGCCAATGCTGCCACCAGTGCCCTTCGTCTCCACAGAGATTGCCCAGGGTGAGCTTCAGCCGGGAGTTTTTCGGGCAGCTCTTCATTGAGGATAGTGCCCACTATCTCCTCTATTCCATGATGTTCTCTACTCACCTCCAATCACATGTAAAATACTCAATATTTATATTATTATTTGTGTACTTATTCTTTCTCTTTTATTTACAGGGGTTTTTATTGCCTATATTTCTTTTTGCACTGCTCCACATGGGCCAGCTACACCCTTGAACTGGTTGAGGTAGTATTAAACTAGCATCTTTAATATCTCAAACAATTTTAATAACTTTTTCTGAAGCTATTGGGACCAAATTCGATGAGGTTGGTCAGATGGGCATCGGATTGGTGAGGTCAAAAGTGCCAGTCTCCTGCGAACTGTTTCTTTTTCGGAAATTTTTTCCTTTTCCCAATGATTCTGATCAGCTTGTTCAGGTAGTTAATTTTACATCGATTTAAGGTCAAGTTTCTAGCAATAAACTGATTTATTATTTTTGTAGCGGTCGAGCGACCCTGATGACTGCCTTCGTCTACTACCGATCTGCGATGCGTTATGCTTCTAGGCGCACCCGTATACAAGGAACGCATTCTACGAGCTCCGCTCATCATTGAAAGTTACATTCACAAAACCCGGCTGCCGGAAGCCATCGTAGCCTCGTCAGTAAGGCAATTGCTTGATTAGTCGACAGGCCCCTCTTATGGCAACTGCCCAATAAGTAACTCGTGAAAAGAGACACAAAATCAGTTGATATACAAACACGGATTTTCATAACAAAAAATGTCCCCTTATTATTAATATAATATTAATAATAACACCGAAAAAATTTACGTTTTGTTCCATCTAGTTATTATTAGGTTTCTATAACTTTTTGTGTGTCTTGTCTGTGCTGTGGTGTTTGTATTTTTTTTATTCGTGTTTTGTAGGAAACCAAGTATACACAAAAATTTGTTTAATTACCGCTACAACTCTTTTTACTTATCATAAATGTTTTCGCGAAATTACCGATCACATTGATTCAAAGTTCTCGAAAAATAGAAGTTAAATTTTCGCATCTTAAAGAGCCCGCTAGGGGGCGAAAGTATTGCGAAATCAAACTGGAACGGTGTCTGTCAAACATCCCATGAAAAACTGTGTTGTTTTCCCAGCTTTTCCGAAATTCGAGGACGCACATCTCTTCTTTTTCATTTTTTTCTCGCATTAATTAAAATTTGATGAAGAGTTATTTACAATAGCAGTGAATCTATTCTTGAAAAAAATGGTGGTTGGTGGCCCCCTAAGTTTAAATTCCAGCCAGTCATCGTCAGGGGCTACCGGCGAGGCTTTCTGCAATGACATCGTTTTCGTCGTTGAGGGCTCTTCGGCTTGTGGAGCTTACATGAGTGAACTTAAAGCCAGCTACATTGGCCCCACTGTAGAGTACTTTAATGGCGGCCCTGTTGTTGAAGACAGGGACTCTGGCTCTGAATCTTTTGCCACACTTTACACGCTGGTGGTCTACCACTCTTCAGATCGTATGCCAGCCTCACTTGTGGATGTTTATGGACCATTTAGAAACCCACACAAGTTTCTCCAGCTTGTGGAGAAGCTGGACTATTCTGGTGGTAAGTTTTTAGTCATTAAATACTCACTTACATTTTAATTTTAAATTTTGGATTATTATAGGTCATGCAGAGCATTATG